>BQKZ01000004.1:110729-124062 GCA_036244855.1 Temnopleurus reevesii
ATCATCATCATCATCATCATCATCATCATCATCATCATCACCACCACCATCATCATCACCATCATCATTACCATATAAAATGCTGCAATATTGCAGCTTGCAACACTGGGAATGGATAGAGCCAATGACAATGTTCAAATTGTCTATACACTGATAAAATGTTGGGAGAAGAGTTAACCTAACCAATATTTTGGAAATTATTGCACGATCATTAGGATGGGGTTGATGTAAATTATAGAGTACGCATTTTTCTCCAATGAGGAAAACTTGCCAGACAGCAAAGTCGGGAAACGAATAAAAACACATCTGAAGTAAAATACAATTGAAACAAATTTCTTGCCCTAATATAATGTTTTTAAGAGTATCATATAAGCTTAACTTTCATCACAGAAATTCACTTTTGACGAAAAATACCAAATCAATTAACATGGACCCTATTGGACAAGCCGTACGACATTCTCAAGCATTTCGAAAATGGGTTTTAGTATATGATCTACTATCTCTTTTGGCTTGTTTATTCTCATTGACAAGTATTACCAAATTTAGGTAATTTAGAATAGAAAATTGTGATTGCACCAACCTTTTTAAAGCTATTTAATACAAAAACTCCAATATCGCTATTGGACTTATTGCCATAGAATATTGTAAGGAAAATATGCTTACTTTTCTTTCTTTATTCTCTCACAAATTATCATACAATTTTTAAAGAGACTACTTTTGATAGAGGACAAGTCATGTGCATGATTGGAGCTCAAGCTCAAAATACATTTAGTGATACCATGAATGGTGATAATAATCTCTATTTCTTTTCACGTCAGCTGTTCCATTGTGAACAAGTTCAACAAAAGTTCTTCCCATATATCTCCAACGTCTATGCCCAAACTCTATTTCCCCATTATAACATTTCACATTATTATCCCATATTTGAACATGAATTCACAGAAGATGCAACTCCCAACGCACGGTCCCCGCCCACGACAAACGCGTCTGTGTTTTCACAAATAATCTTACGTTTATTGACAAGAAATAAATGATAGAAGCGAGATGATGCACACATTTAAACGGTGGGAAAGTTTTTACTATCATTTTTTTCGTTTTTGTTTGAGATGGTTGCGACTGAGGCCAAACATGAAGAGAATCACACTACACGCGCCGCTGAGATTGAGAGTAAACACGTATCTCTGTGTAGGTACTTGAGTATCAATTAGCGGCCGACACTCCAAAGACCCGCCGAGCCTGCCCCGGCTCAGTCAACGAGAGGTACCGCTCAGATATGGCGTAAAGACCGTCTGGTTACGACAGCTTCAATGTATTCTTTTCTTCTTTTTTAAAATTCAAATCCGCTCTCATGTCTTTCCACTTCAATGAAAATGTTCTCTTTTTCTCAATGTCACTTTCTTCGCTCCGTAGATATTTCACAAATCGTCTTTTGCTAAATTTCCCAGGCTCATCAGAATCGAATTTTAAGGGGGATGACAACGGGTGCTAAAATGTTCATACAAGCAAGAAGAAATATTAAAGCAATCAATACAAAGTCCCAATTTGTCGTTGTCTGTTTCAATTTCTTTTTGGAGCTCTGGGGGGAAGGGTGTGCTTATAATTCTACTCAATTGAATTAATTCTATTTATATTTCAATGAATAAAAAAAAGTGGGCCGTTTTGAATTCGTAAAGCCACCGAAAATCCCAAAATTTGGTAACAGCTAAAAAAAAAACAAAAACATCATTTAGATATAACAGATGGAAATGTTTTTCTTTTTCTCTCTTTTGTAATTTAATTTTTTTTTATTTCTCTCTCTTTCTTATTTTCTTGCTTTTATCAAGCTACATATGGATGGGGGTATTCCCATACTCGAGATGAGTCACTAACCACCCTCTATCAGTCTATTGCTGATCCGTCTTCGGTCTCTTTAATGCTGGGGTTTCCCATGTTTTCATCATATTACCCCACTGACTACTGAAACAGATAATGACTGCATAAAAATCAATACGAATTAAAGAATTCAGTCGTCAATGGCATAATTCTTTTGATGATTTAAAATAAAGGATAAGCCATATTGTTGGTTAGGTAAATTGACGGGGAATGCGCACTTGAAGGGTTTCTTATCGATTAGTTACGATGATGCGTCATGATAAACGTATGCTGAATATTAAAGGGGAATCATCCTCTGAAATTGTTATGTTCCCTTTGAATGAAGAAAAATCAAATGAACAAACTGTGACAATTTGAGCAAAATCGGACAATCTGTTTTAAAGAATGAATTGTCAAATTGATAGATATTACGATCACTGCCCGCAACATTGAATCTGTGACGTTATGTCGGACAACTCCTCATCCACTTTGTACATAGAATCTAAGAAAAATGGATTAGTGAAAAATCTAGAGTAAGTTTGCAATATGCTTCTTCTCAAAATCCAAGTAGAATCGATAAAGAAATGCTATACCCCAACCAAAAATTAGCATTTTTTTTACCTTTCCGAAAAAAAGTCATTCACCATGTTATATGAAAATTCCTGTCTATCGCACGGATCCTCATCAGCGGTAGGGATCGTCATATCTCTGTGACTTCATAAATTCATTACTTAAAAACGGGTTGTCCGATTTTGCTCAAATTTTGTAAAGTTTGTTCATCTGATTTTTCTTTATTCAATAGGAGCACGATAATATCGCAGCTTGCCTGTCCTTTAATAGCGGAAAACGTTGTTAAAAACTTCGTCAAAAACATAATAATAGGCTTTTATAATGAGGCTGACTACATACACCTTTGTGTTTTTATAATACATCCGCCCGGCGATTTTATTATTTTTTTTTTTAAATAAAAGCGTTCCCTGGACTCAAGTTTGCATGTTTGCAATGTATAGCCCCAGTCACATAGAAGCCCAGACTAAACACGATCTAATACGACTCTTTGTTAGAAGGCAGATAACTGCTTCCGAACAAAGAGACGTGTTGAATCATGTCGCTTTCGGGCTCCTATGTGACTGGGGCTTTTTTCAGGTAAATACAGGATTTAAAAGTATTTTGGTTCACATAATAAATAAATGAATAAATAGATAAAAATTAGAAAACTTTAAAAGTTCATCGTATACCAATGGACTGAGAAAATTGGCATACGTCGCGTCGGGCATACGCTGACTGAAACCTCAACGTGCTATGCGTTTCGACTTACAAGGAACATACGACTATCATTTGTCAAAGTTTATCATGTACATCGACGATTGCCTAAAGTTCCTATATAGAGGGCGTATGAGCCAAAACGCCTTGCAAGTTATTCTGTTGACCATTCCTTTCTGAAAACTCGACTCACACGACGAAGTTTTCAACGTGTTAAAGGGCCCCGGAAGCAACACGATTTAACACGATTCTTTGTTCGCTGACAGCTAGCTGTGAAGTGAATAAAGAGTCGTGTTAAATCGTGTTGCTTCCGGGCTTATGACTAGGGCCTTAAGAATAATTAAAGAAATTTGACAGTAACTTTTTTACATCCTCCATCTAAACACAATACGTACATTTTGTTTGAGAACTCTTTCAAATCTAATTATAATTTATATAAACGTAATTTAGATTATTATCACATTATTATCGTGAACGATAGGATTATATTCAATCATCCCTTTTTCATTTAAATGGATCTTATTTGAAAAGAACAAGGAAAAGGTGATTTCACTTGGCACCATTTTATGAGAAGACGCGATAAGGTGTTTCACATTTCCATTATTCGGAGAAAATATTGTCGTTATTCTGGCATGTCCTTCTAGCAGACAGCGTGTGCCCGGCGTTTGAGGACTTTTGCAAATACTTTGACGTACGTCGAATACGTTGTGGGAACGTTTTGCATACATCAGGATTCGCATTATGTGACTTGGGCCTATAACCCATTGATTACAAAAGTCTGGCAAACCCTTCACAAAAAAATATTACCTACATTCACTTTTAACAAAAGTGCGACAGCATCTTATAATGCCTGGGAGAGATTCGTTAAAGCCCCGGTCACATAGGACCCCGGAAGCAACACGATTCACCCCGACTCTTTGTTAATTCATAGTTAACTGCCTCAGAACAACGGGTCGGGGTGAATCGTGTTGCTTCTATGTGACCGGGGCTTTAGACTGAAAGAATTCAAAACTCCGTTCAATCGATCGGGTTTTGTTTAGATGAAAGAGAAATTTCAAAAGAGGTTTAATGCTCAGGTTAACACAATCCAATGATGGGTACAAACGGATGGCAGACTTTTAACTACACAAATAGGCCCGGCTAGCTCAGTCGGTAGAGCATGAGACTCTTAATCTCAGGGTCGTGGGTTCGAGCCCCACGTTGGGCGAACATTTTTTCTTTTAAAGGTCTGGCCCCCTGAGATCTATGATAGAGGCAAATTTCCCCAAGAGTGATTAGTCTCAGTGAGTAGTCCATGTGTATGTGTTATAGACTGCTTCCATATGTCTATGCGTACGTTTAGGTAGAATGGATAACATAATTACTTCTTGCGAGACTAGGGCACGGGGATTTTTTAAAATCCGAAGCTTTCTTGCTAAGCTTCGGTCGAAATCGTATCCGAGCGATCGGGCTTGACGCAATGTTCCCGGAACACCGGTAGGTGGCGCAGCACGTCTATCAATTTCACGGAACGCTTTCAACTTCTTATGGAATTAGAATAACAAGTACTGCCATGACATAAAATGCAGCAAATACGTATGTTGTAGCCCACATTTTGATCGCATGGAACGCCTTTGAATGATTCAAAGCCCCTCATGGGCTCCTTTAATTTGGCAACCTACAGTTAAAATATGTTTGACAACGTCGATAACTCCACTTATACTTTTAATTGTAGACACAAATTTACATGTTCTTTTTCTTTAGGAAAAGAACATAGAATAAACATGTTTTTTCGGTAAAGTAAGATTTTCCTACATCAATACTGCAATTTTCCAACAATTAATGGTGGGGATTCCCCATTTGGAATATAGCATTTTTAGATCTATGTGATCCGCTGATGGGGATCCATGCGATCGGCAACATCGACGGAATCTTTGACCACTGACGTAATGTTGGACAACTCATCATTCATTTTGTACATACCTTTTTAAGAATGGACTAATATAATATATAGAGCAAGGGCTTAACATGGTTATTTTCAAAATGCTATACTCAAACGGAAAAAAAATAAACATTGTTGATTGTTCCAATAACAAGAGGAAAATGTGACATTTTGTATTCAGAGTAAATCAGGAGTTGTCAGACATGACGTCACGGATTGAGGCAATGTTGCCGATCCCGCAGATGCCCAACAGCGACAGGGATCATCACATCACAGTAACTTTGCAAATTCGTAGATTTTGAACGGGTTGTCTGATTTTGTTCAAATGTTCACAATTTATTTATCTGATTTTTCATCATTTAATGAGATCACGATATTTCTATGGTTCTCCTCTAACGCAAAGTGGCTCTGTTTTTAAGTTAATGGACAAACAGCTCGGTTCAAAAACGTCCTGTGTGTAGATTGATATTGATAGAACTGTTAAATTATTGGATAGCTTTAAAGAATTAAACAATTTACAAACGTAGAGTTGCCTTGATAGCGGTTGTGCACTTTTGCATGTCCTTTTTAGAAAAACTTTGCCAGGAAGTTTTACATAGGAGGAAATTTGAAAACTTCAGAAAATGAATATCTTCTCGTGTCCCATCTTCCTAAAATATACGGTTTTCATTGGTTTGAGTTTCAGGTCTTATATTCCCAATTCTTTTACTTAATGATCTCGTATCAATTACTCTGGATGGTCCATATCAACTCTATTGAAAGAAGATATAAATCAAAATGAAAACACTTATAAACTGCAATTAAATTAACGTTGCTCATGTGATATAAAGTTCCTCATCAAACTCAACGTATCTGTCAAGGGTACGGATAGAGATTAAGTTAGTTTAAATTCGAAAATGATACTTGCTCACGTTCAAGAATTAAGAACGAGCAACAAGAATTAAAAACGAGCAACGACAACAAAAACTATAAAACCGATTACTCGATCTTTAATGACAAAACATCGATTTGTAATCCACTTATGCAGCTTTAAGGATAAGATTATCCACAAAAGGAAGAATCATGCGAACACTTTCACTCGAGGAAAAAAATAGTGAATAAAAAGAGAACATTCTATACTGGAATATGAATGCTAAACCACTGGGGATCTAATGATCTTCTATAAGACGATTACGTAAATCTCACAAAATCCGTGTTGTTTTGAGGTTTTTGAGGTAGGGATCTGTTTTGAGTACGTTGAAGTAAAATCCGTTCCTTTTCTCTTTGACCAGGTACTTGATACATCAACACAGCCATGATCAGTACTAATGAACTTGTTGTTAACTCTGCTCAGGTTCATTATCTTTCTTGAACTATTTAGGAGGAGATGCCATTTCATGTCTTAATATCATCCTTTTATTTTTGCTGATTAGCGTTGGATAGTTATCAAAAGAGTAAAATCAGCTATATCCAAACACATCAAAGAGCGTAAAGGGATGGTGAAGAGGTCGGATCACGATTATTAAACTGTAAATGAGAAATAAAAAGGACAAAAATAAATAGATAGATAGATAGACAGATAGATAGATAGATAGATAGAGAGAGATAAAGAGAGAGAGAGAGAGAGAAAGCGAGAAAGAGCGAATGAAGAGGATATATAGACAGACAGAGAAAGTGGGATATAGGGAGAGGGAAAGAGGGGGGGGGGCATAGATAGATAGATCGATATATAGATAGAGACATGAGAGAAAGCAATATAGAGAGAGGGGGATGATAGAGAAGATAGATAGAAACAAAAAGTTACAGACAAGGGGAGAGGGAGATTGATAGATAGAGAGGAAGAGAAGAGAAAGCCAGAGAGAGAGAGAGGAAGAGAGAGAGAGGGAGAAGTAGAGAGAGGGAGAGAGAGAGAAAGATAAAGAGAAAGAGAGAGAGCGAGAGAGAGGGAGAGAGGGGGGGGGGGGTAAAGTTTTCGTTTCAAGCTCAGAATGGAGGGCGGAGAGGGCAATCGATGGCTTCATAAATTGCGTAAGAACGATTGAAAGGGTCGCGGGGTAGGATTTTTGCACACAAGATTATCTGAATCCAAATTTGTAGACCTAGTCCTTTTTTCCATCCTGAGTAGTTATGTAGTTTGTTTAAAACTATAACCGAATTTCAGTTTTCAAGAAATAAAATAACCTAAACAAAAAATATGCAATACAAAAATGTATATGCAAAGCACAAAATGAGGCGATATAGTGTTACAAGCGATCCGGTCAGGATTTGGAGTAGAGAAATAAGATTGAAGGGTCCTAGCACAGATATCTTTTAAATCATCAAATAATTAGGCCTTGATTGACCATGGACATCAAATGTTTGTTTGATGAACTTGTTCGGTACTTGAACACGGTCGCTGTCAGCACCGGAGCGCGAAGACCCGACGTCGGGGGAGCGCCGGCCACGGGCGAGACACGTGTCCGGTGATAGATCCCGCAGGGTTGAGTCCCGATTTCTGGACACTAGGCTATACCATGGGTTGAGGCGGACACCGATGTTGCGTAAATTCTCCCTTATTTGCATAGGAACCTATCTAGCATGTCTAGTGACGATTGTGATAGCTTGCCACTCATGATTTTTGCGTTGCAAGGTTTTCTTCTTCGAAAACAATAATTTACCACAGCAAGTTTTTAGGAAATGTTTCTGGTGCTGCATCTCTGCATCTCATGTTTAGCAAACGAGTTGGAACCAGCATTTGTGAAAATTAAAATCGTTCTCTGGACACACTAAGAGGCAGGTCATACGGTGGACTCACCTTCGGCGTACGCTCCTCGAGCGCAAGCGGAACGTCAGTCCACCGTCTGATCCGCGGAAAACTCTGCGTTCGAGGAGCGGTTTTTTTAATAAAATAAAACGCTGGGTCTACGCAGGCTAAAATCGCAAAGGTGTGAGTCGGCCTTAAAATCAAAATAGCCAACTAAATAACCAAAAAAAATACAACAAACGTGTCCAAGTTTATGTCCATTTTCACCCTTTCTGTCATTCATCCCCCTCCTTTCTCTTGTTAAATTCTCATAACTCCTTTTCTATCACCCGTTTCCATCTTTCTCCTCTCCTACCCTGTATGATCCATCGCCACTCCCTCTTCATTCTGTATTTTTTTTCTTCTATATCCTCCTCGTGTCAAGCCTAGCATGTTTATTTGCACCGAGGCGTTTCGGGGAGGGCACGATGTTTGACTGTCGGAGGACCCAGTGAGCACGCGAGAATAGAGCCCATCTTCCAAATGTTGTCATGGCAACGGGATGATGCCATCTTAAGAAGTGGCGTTGCTTCCGAGGAGACGCACATTGATAGCATCTCAGGATGAACAGCACCCACCGGACGTAAACAATGTCAAAGTAAGCATGTGGTCTACTGCACATGATAGACATGTTTAAGGAAATAAAGAAATGATGTTTCATCCTTACAATCCAACCCAACACTTAATTCATAACCATGATAACTACATTTTATATATAATGCTCAATGTTGCAGAATAAAAAGGAGACGTGGATGAAGATAAATAAGATAATGTAATATGATATTTGTGATTGCCCAATTTGGAAAAATCTGTATGTTTACAGAGCGTCCCATTGTAACAAAATATACTAAGAAAATCTTACATAAGCATTATTGATTTTAAGGTTTTATTTCTAATTTTTTAAACATATTATGAAGATCGATTCAAATAAACGTTTTTCCTCATTGCCCTGAAACGAAAAACATACGCATTTGAAAGTAAGAAAATGTGACGTCAAAGCAGAAATCGAATTCAAATTTGAGGATCGAAGAGTAAAATATGCATTGCAAAGTAATGTATAGGAAAATAACTGAATGAACGAGAAAATGTCCATTGGAATGTTTTCTAAATTGTTATTGTATCTAAAATTTACTTAGCCGTTGCTGTCTAATATGAAGAAAAAGAAGGAAAAACAAGAAGGGAAAGACAAAAATTACTTAAATCATATTGAAAGGAATGAAGAGGTTGCAGAAGAAGTGGAATGAGAAGGAGGAGGAAGAAGAGAAGAACAATAATTTAAAAAAAAAAAGAAAGGATAAGAAGAAGAAGAAAAAAAGAAGAAGACGAAGAAGAATGAGAAGAAGAAGAAGAAACGAAAGAATAAGAATAAGACGAAGAAGGAGAAAAAGAAGACAAAGAAGAAGATGAAGAAGACAAAAAGACGAAAGTGAAGAAGATGATTATGATAGTCGTCAGGGTAGTGGTGAAGATAATAAACATTAGTTTCTGATGATGGTGGTGGTGATTGCAAAGAAACTTTACCTCATAAAGCTCCATTTCATTTTGGACATGATGTATCACATTAGATATAGGTAACCATATACAGACATTATACGACCTAAATTCGAAGTTGAATCTTGGGAAAATATTCATTCACCAAATCATTCTTCGTTGGTTGTAGGGCGACCTCAAAACATAAATACAATTTTCATGGGAAGTTAATCAACCGCAATAAAATCCACAAGCAATACCACCCGTCAAAAATACAAAAGACTCGTAGCAAAAATATTAGGGAAATGTGTACTGCATTGATATATTATTTATTCATAAGTTGAACGCTCGGTTCTGATGATCTGGGTGCTGGTCTAACTAATAATAATGGAATATTAGATGAACTGAGAGTGTAGGGAGAATGGGGGTAACAGGTGGAATCCGAGATGGGGGTAAATTGGGAGGGGCGTGGTGGTAGAGGGGTGCGGATGGAGTTACGGTCAATTGGTTTGGGTATACGGGTGTAAAATGGGACAGCTATACCAGGGAGTTGTGAGTTTTAGACTCACAACTCCCTGGTTGTACATAGAAGGTGAAGGGTGGAGGGAAATAAATTCATTTTGTCTCGAAAGGAATTATGTGAATCACTGAAATTCATACCTTTGGAGGACGAGAAACAAAAATGTGAAATTTGAAAATGTGACAAGACAACGAATGATTATTTAGAAGAAAAGGATACAAAGAATAAAAAGGGGAAAGGGAAGAAGGAGGAGTAGAAGGAGGAGAAAAAGAAAAATAAGAAGAAAGGAAGAAGATGTAGAGGCAGAATGGGTAAGAGGAAAATATAGAGATAGATCCAAAGTAAACTCGAATAGCCCTATACATCCTTTTAAATTGTGCTGCGTTAATAAGTTACATTGACGTACCACTTTTTTCTCTCGAAAGCAGATTAAACGTACGAAATATGTGAAAATGCAATTTGATATCTTCTTTCGGTAAATGCGATTCAGAATTTATGATGATTAAATATTGTTTGATTTGTTTTCACTATATATAGATCCAGAATTAAACCGTGGTGGACTTTTCCCCAAGCAACGAACTTATCTCAATAATTATAATTTGAACAAGATCAAAGGCGAAATCTTCATTAAGATTATATCTCTCTTATCATCCTATTGAAGATGAATAAAATTATCATTACTGTAATTTTCCGCCAGGATTTCGAGCAAGTGCGTCTCATTACAGTATCCCGTACCCAGCCGGGCAATCTACCCATCCTGCCTCGGACAGAGCCCCGCACACGCTCGTAAACTCATACGGCGCTTTTATTGGCTGGCCCACAAAAGAAACGACTACTAGAATAACAGCGCTATGTATTAATATTTTAAACGGTTCCCTTTGCTGTGGAAAATGAAATTTGGGCTTTTGTTCAGTTTCAATAAGAGATGCGTTGCAGGAGCGTGCAATCCTTTGTCAGGGTTTGTGTGAGGAGGCAGGGAGTACTTTAACTTGTACCACTCGGGCTGTGTGAAAGGTCCGTGGGTTGCGACCATCCAAAGAGAGAAGAAGAAGTAGAAAAGAAAATATGATATGAAGATGAAGATGAAGGATGGAAAAAAAAAGAAAGAGAGGGAGAGAGGGGATGAGAGGGATAGGAGAGGTATAGAAGAAGAAAAAGAAAATATAGAGAAGGAAGAAAATGACATAGAAGAGCGAAAAATTAAATAAAAAAGGAGGAATAACAGAGATAGGGAAAAGAAAGGAAAGAAGAAAAGGGCGTAAAAGAATATTAAGAAAAACAGAAATGTTAAAAAGAATGGCATAATCTCAACTTTACGTTAGCCCATCGTTCAAGAATTCCAATTCCCGCTCCGTGAAAGTGGAAAATGAAGGAAAGACGGTTAGTTGACGATATAGAATTGAACGCCAGATGTACGGCTTCAACTGTGGTCAAGCGTCTATCCTCCGCACTTCGGCGTTCACGAAACGTCTTTCAAAGTTTATGACCGCTGGGCAAACGTTGGCTATAAACCCAAATGTCCGCTTGAAAGAAAAGATGAAGGTAAAGATGGTGAGATAGAAGAATTGAAATAATGGGGGTGGGGGAGTCCAGTCGAGGGGAAATCCACAAAAAAAATCCAGTTGAACTTGGGCCTGAACATAAAAAGGAAGTGGTCGTGTGAGAACGTCTAAACTATTTCATTCCCAGCGCCTATAGTTTGTGAAGAAATCGACCTGCTACGAGGGACTAAATAATCTGAGGTGTGAGGGTTTGTTTTCTATTTTTTACTTGCCACTTATTACCCCTCTATTATCTTAGGAGATGAATTGACTGACTCCCAGCCCTCCGAGAACAATTGAGCGGCACGTGCCACGAGCCCTGACCCGCGCGCCCGGGGTACACTCTACTCCGTCCCGCTATTCATTCGCGTGTCCCGATGGTACACCCCTTCCGAAATAAATATTGCAACATAGTTGAACTGATCGCAGCTCTCATTCCCACGGAGTGAAAATAAAAACAAAGATGAGGTGATGAGAAAGTTGGAAGTGTACTTTGGTTCCCATTTCCATCGATAAGTTGGTAATTTTCAGCATGAATTTATGGATAGGCTTATTTGATAATGGGTCAGGTGGCAGCGTTAGATCATCGTTGCCCTTCGCCTTGCATGCTTGGTATTTTGAACGATTGAACGCCAGACGATAGAAATACACATTCAAATTATTTCAGATCCTTATCTGGGACTTTCAGGGAGTTGTTAAAATTATGACGATTGTGTCTATTTTATACGACATTTTCCTGACAGGAGAGAGAAAAATGTGTACGTAATTATTCTCAGACGAGCTGACCAGCAAGCAAGAAAGCAAAAACAAATGAAAAAAAAACCCGACAAAACTTTTAAGTATATTATGTTGCCCAGATGCACAAAATAATTTGGTGTGTCAAAACGGAAGGTGTAATTGACCCCCCCCCCCCCCCCCCCCCGGCGCCTTCCGCTAGCTTTTGGGAACTTACTTCATTTCTGTTTTTATTTTCGTTTTTCTATTCTTTCAATATAGGTACAGGCAAAACATGCAGGTCAGATCACAAAGTACAATACCTAAATTAAACAACAATCACAACACCCCTAAAAATTGTCAAAGAAATGTAAAGAAAGGACGAGGAAAATGTCTTAATTTAGCGGTTAATAGCAAATCTATGAATCTCCTCACCGCAGACAACTAAATTTTCTTCAAATTTCTTTGATTATGATGGCAAATTACTTTTGCCATGTCCTAGCTCCCCGTGGGGTCTGTATGGTTGATACACCAGTGGTCCGATCATAGATCTACCATCGAGACATTCATGTATCCATGAATTTATATAGCGCTTTTTTTTCAAAGCGCTGCTTAAAAATACATAGATTCAGCTACATTAGGAATGATAAAGATGGGTTTTGAGGTGTTTCTTGAAAAGGTTGAGTGATTTGGTATTGCGGAGAGATGCAGGGAGACTATTTAAGAGTCGTGGGGCCAGGGACTTAAAGGAGTTGAAACTGGCCTGTTGTTTTTTTTTACTTCGGAATATTATAGGAAGGGGCACAGGTGGCACGGAGAGAATTACTTCTTCGTAATTCAAAATGATTTGATGTTAAATGTTATTTGTTATCAAATTTCATGTTCTTAGCATTATGATATAATCTGTAAAGTTTATCACGGGTAAGTATAATGTAAGTGGATGATGACAAGCAGAAAACACTATTCAGCAATGATTACTTCATGAACGCTCAGAAAAAAACTTTTCAAAAGTCCCTAAAATGAAGAAAAAAAAAAGATCCCAGTGTCCCCTTTTTTTTCGTTGGAACTGTTCCATAATGAAGCTATTATGTCCATACATACACCGTTAGTTGGATGGTTTCAGTAAAAAAAAATACTTTATACTTCATGAGATACCAATATTCAATTACAACTATCGAAATTGAATAAAAACAAAGTTAACAAAAAAGGCAATCCCTTAAACACGTTATAGAAAGTAAAAGAAACACAAAAATGGAAAATGAAAGGACATCCACGAAGGACACCGTCTATCC
>BQKZ01000004.1:130667-144464 GCA_036244855.1 Temnopleurus reevesii
GGGGGGGGAGGTGTCTCACAGCCCCTTTAGAATTAAAGCTATTTCACCAACCCCATGAAGCAAAATCAGAGCTACTCAAGCCGTCAGAATGAAGTCTTCCTTTTCCCAAAATTATAACAGCTCAATATCAATATACTAAAACAATTACAAAGACAATGTATGGGACAGAATTATTGTTTATTATCTTATTTGCATTTATTGGTTGTTCACTGCATAAATTTCTGTATAAATCATCTCTATAGTCTCACAACAATCTTTTCTTTCTTTTCGTTTACATCAATAGAAATTCAATTTCCCCATATACACTGATTTTTTCACCCTTGATTTTTCCCCTTATATAAACTTGATAAAAATGTAAGTGGCACATGGATAATGAACATGAATACTTTTTTTACTTCAACTACTGTAACAAGGTGAACACGAAAACTCTGAACGGCATAATGAAAGAACGCTTTGGCATTTTTTTTCTTTACAAAAACATGTAAAACTGCATCAAACAACATATGATTGCATAGAACACCACATAAACATTGCATAGAAACTCAAAACCTAAATCCACTTGGTGGCAAATATATTTCAAGGTCAGTTTATGATTTTTTTTTTTGCAAGAGATGTAATTCTTTTATTGCTTAATTGCACAATCACACAAAATTATGAGATTGTCTCTGTTATAAATGATGTTATGAAGATTCACTAAAGCAGACCTCCCAACTTTATATAGACTAAAAAAAAGGGGATGATTTCGCTAAAAAAAAGAGGGAAGACTAATGATTCCCATAGGAAAGTGTAGTACAATTATCATAGCAAATCATAATATGCAATGAAAACATGACTTCAGAATGATAAAAAAATCATATTTATCCCTCCAAATTCATAATGGTTGGGAGGTCTGCTAAAGGCACCTTTCCAACTGTCAATCTAGTACCTGAATACTTGAATACACTTGTGCAAATACCAATGGTGTTTATACACAGCACCGTGATATTAATCTAAGGAGTACGATATAATAATTATTACGTCATCCATATTGCGATCTTCAGTCCATTTCTGCACAATGCAATACTCCTTGTAGTTTTGTCTAATTCTTGTTAAGTCCAAGTATTTTAAATTCAAAGGCATATGAAAAGAGGTGTAAAATAACACTCGCCTGCCAGATTGTATGTTTAGTATCTGTATTATTGTCATTGCAATTAATTGTTTTTAATATTATTTTAACAACAAACATTATCAAATATCAACTTGAAGACAACAGTAAACAGGAATTCAACTCTAATGAACACAATTAACCTACACAATATCACCAATATCAGATGGATTGTCAATCATTAATTATTAAGTAACAATTGAGAAGGCAAATATTTTCATTTTTAAAGATTTATCATTTCAGATTCTTATACAAAAAATTACCTGTCATTAAACTTTTAACTGCCTGGTTCTAAACATTGCATAATACTCAAACACTTAAGGTAAAACACTCGACTTTACATTCAGTCTCATGAATTTTAAACCTCCATGAACTGTGAACAATTATTCCCTTTCAACCATTTGGAATTAGTATCACTTTAATGAAAACTTGAATTAGAAAGAAGTACAAACATTTGAGAAACACGATGTGACATTCTTTTCAGAAAATTGGACAAGGAATAGATTCATATAATATGATATCACAGATATCAAAGACATCATGCTGCTCAAAAGAAGGTCTTAGTACTTTATATGATATTTCAATGCCAGAACTTTAGCATTCTCTGCATTTTTTCTAATCAACACTTCTACTTCTTGAAACCTTTCTTGAAGAGTTGAATTATTGCTAACACAATACAAACCCAGTAGCATTAAACTTAGGACCTCAATCAGAAAAGGGTTTTAACAGTAGAGATCCTTACAAACTGGAAAACAAAATGAACAGAAAAGCGTGAATTATGTAACAGGGGAACGCAAAATATAACCTCACTAAAAATTTCAACAGGACAAACTCAAATATAACCTCACCGAAAGTTTCAACCAAAGCCAAATTTCAACTGGACAAATGTGTGTGCACTTACATTTCTTATTTTCTTCAAATATGACAAAATAAAATTTCAGTATTTTTTGAAAAAGATATTCTTTCACTAAAAATTCATCGTAGCAAAATAGGGACCACATTATACGATACATGAGTTGTCTAAAAATTTGCATATAAAAAGTAGACTATTTTACTTTAGTACAAAAACATTTCAAGTTAATTGACTTCTTTCGAAAGTAATCAGTTTCCAATACATGACTAGTAGTGTTTTTTTTTTAATACTATTCATGATAATTGTCTGTTTTTAGGCTCATGGTTCAAGCATTATGCTTTGGACAGATTCCTTCTTAATTTCATTTAACATCATCTGTCCATCGTAAACATACAAATTTATCAAAAAATTACATGCAAAAATGTTTCAAAATGTTTTTCTTCAGGGTTACCAGCATCTTATAAAGAAAAGTTCCCTGATTATTTCCTGAATGAGCAGCCAAATTCTGGGCTAATTTTTTTCAACTCGTTTAAACTTTCATATTTTTCACAGTTGTTGCACTAAAAATTCAATATAAAACCGTGTAATGTAAGACAAGCATGTTTCTAATAAAGAGTCTGACAGATAACTTTCAAAATCGGGGACAATCAAGATACCCAGATTTGAGGCATTTGAACAAACTCCCTGATTTTCCTTCATCTGAGGTACTTTACTAAAATTCCCTGGTATTTCCTTGATGGGAAAAGAGTTGCATAATTTTTTTTTATTGCTTTCTCCAATTCTGCTGATTGGAAACCCTGTATATGAGGTACCACTAGGCTTACATGATGAATTATAAGGTATTATCCTTACTGGGATATAATAGATCCACAATTAAACATGGTTTCATTATTCTGTGACATATATCTAACTTGTAAAATACCTTATTTGACTTTTCTAACGCTACAAAATTCCATCTTTTTATCCAAAACATTTGCAACATAAATGATTCCTTGACAGTTCCTTTAACATCAAGCAAAGCATTTGTTCTTTCTTTGGGTTTTTTCTTTATTTTTTCAAAATCATCATGACCTTGAAACTTGCATCCATTTATGATCTAGACTGCTGTAAGGAATAACTTTGGACACCATCTAACTATAAAACATGAATACATCAGTGAAATCTAGATGAACATTTTGAGTTGTTAGCGATTAATCCTAGATAAAGAATACTTTAAGGACCTAGTATACAAAATAATATAAATACATAGAACATAAGAAAGACAATACTGAAAGTATAGAAATGATGACATAAGGGTCATTTATATATCTTTGTACTATTACAGCAATACTATCATCTGATGACGAAAAAGCTTTTGAGTACAACATATAAACTACTTTCCTAAAACTATTCACAGCTGCAAACATATCTAATTGAGTTGCTGATGTCTCATTACAAATCTGTATAAACTGTACCTTCCAGAATATATACACTTTTCTTGAACATAAAAATGTAGCATCAAAATTAATAAGACAAGTTGATATGTACTGTAACAAACAAAAAGCGATAGAGACTTGTCAGTGTCATTGCATAGGCACTACTGCTAAACATAAATATGAAAGTACTATTACAATATATTCTTCAGATTTCACACACAAATTTTGCTTTTTATCATTGGTTTCCATCTAATGCTGCTTTTTATTTTTCACTTTCTAATGCGACTAAACTATATGACTTGTCTACTTTATGTGTATATCTTATGAGATGGATGTATATAATAATAATAATAATAATACACAACATTTATATAGCGCTTAACACGAAGTGTTTCTAAGCGCTCTATGCATTATTACCCGGCTATAGCATGGCTACCATTCGGCGCTCACTGCATTCAAGAAATTTCTTCCTACCGGTACCCATTCACCTCACCTGGGTTGAGTGCAGCACAATGTGGATAAATTTCTTGCTGAAGGAAATTGAAGCCATGGGCAGGATTCGAACCTACGACCCTCGTGTTGAAAGGCGAGAGTCAGAACCACTACACGACACCTCCACACATGGACTAAACACAGCAGCAATGTGGATTATAATCGATGACTACCGACTACACGCTAGTGAATATCAATAGTAAGTACTTCTCTAAAATATGATAGAATTTCAGACACACATATCATCTTATATACATAATTATGATGAAGTAAAATGGATAAAATCCACAATATGAAGTAACCTACAATAATGTACTATCTAATATTTCTGTTTGAGATGTTGTAACGAGATGTCTTCAAATAAATTTGGATGAATGGCAAAATAGTTAGCCCAACAAGGCTGGCTCTCTTTCCTTCAAAAATATTCCAATGCCTCATGCGATCTTCATTGATATCATCACGTATCCTTTATAGGGCTATTACAACTTTAATTAATACTAATTTCAATCACTACAACTACGACATTAGATTAGGATCAAAATAACTGATTAAAAATTCCTAACTATTTTCCAGACGACATTACAATCAAAGCTCCCCCCAAAATTTTTCTTGGGGTAGGCTAACAGTCATGGCCCACTCCTAAAAATCACCACTTATCGCTCATAATTCTCCAAATCTAGACGCACATTTAACTTTACTTTCTTTCCCCAACCTTTTTTGGTAATTGAATTCAAGCATGCTACATCACAATTATGGGTTCGATGTTAAGCCATTCCTGCCGTTCACCTGGTCATCAACTTTCTTGTAATTTTGTTGTTAATAGTGTACATATGATGTTAAAATAGAATTAACCTGTGAAGGTGCCTACATGTTTTTTGTAATATGGAGTTGTTGTTTTTCCCTTTTTCACAGTCACATTCGACCGGAAGTGCAGGTCAACTTATGCCAACACATCCACCATTATCTATTTTTTTTTCATTTACAATTAGGCAAGAATATCTGAAAGAGAGGCTTTGCAATTTTATATTACAGTTTTGACTTGCATCAATAGGATAGAAAGCGTTAATATGAGCAAAGTTTATAGCAAAAACTATTTACAGATACACCAATAGAATACATCACGTCTTCTGATGCTGGTATGAATTCTTTACAAAATCTTTACAAAATGCGGCAAGGATCTAGCGGCTGTTTGGATGAATATCATCATGTATGAAAGCACTCACTTACGCAATAATTTTACTTGCAAGATTTATTGCAAGGTACAGTCAAACCTGTCTATAGTGGCCACTTAAATTGATTCCCTCCAGGCGAAAATGCATGTTATAGAACCTGTCTATAGAGGCCACCTGTCTACAGTGGCCACTTAAGTCGATTCCCTCCAGGTGAAAATGCATGTTATAGAACCTGTCTATAGAGGCCACCTGTCTACAGTGGCCACTGTAGACAGGATTGACTGTATACCCTTTATGGCACAAGCTCATATTTCAATGTTTTGCACATCATCAGTGAGTAGTGAACTTTGAATTTTATTTTCCCTAAGATATCAACCAGAAACCCGTAATTATGCTTTGATTTGTATTTATCAAAATTGTTTTTCAAACACCAGTTATGAAAGTATGAAAGTATGTAGCATCAAGGCAAGATTAGCTCTTAAGTTATTCTGATTCAAGATTCAAGGAGAATCAATAAAAGAACAATGTACTAAAGGGCTAAATTCTAATCATGTGATCCTGCCCAAGCATTTCGCACTCGCGGCAATCAAGTACAGAATTAAATTGTGAGAAAAATGATGTGCCAATTAATCCACATTTTCTTCTGTCCTGATTATCTTAGTGAGAATTATCAGCGAAATGACAAAGCTTCATAATTATCTGAATAGAGATTCAATAATATTCTAGGCTTCTTCTGAGCGAATAAATGGACTTTAGAGCATGAATGAAAGCTCCTGCTTTAAATCAGAGTGATTCCAATGTATTCCATTGTGGTTTGCTCAATGGCAACCTTTGGCACTTATACTTGGCACTTTGGTGAGAGTTGAACATTCTTTGTTTCAAATAAATGCATTGTGAAAAATGGGAGGCGGGGATTTAAGGCTAGTACGAGGATCTGTCGCAGGTTTGGTTGTCCCCACCTGCAGTCACATGGGTAGTATGGGCGGAGTTTCCCATGTGGGTGGAGCCAGCAGCCATGTGGGCGGGGTTTCCAGCAAGATGAGGCACATTGTTTAGGTTCATCATCATTGTCTCATCAATACGGGGCGGGGCAGGGAGCACCATCGTGGTGGGGTAGCCCATTGGAGACGTGCACGGCTGGCCGGGGATGTCGGTGCGAATGGTCTTGACAGCCCGGTCGCTGCGTCGCGGCATCTTAATGGGGCGTTTCCCAGTGAATTTCGGTGCGACTTTCTGTACCAGGGAGGTGGGGATGGTGTTGGGATCGTAGGCGGTGCTGTAGGGCACTGATTGGAGCTCAGCGGGGGTGGTTCCCATGTAGGTAGGGTGCCGGGTCAAGACTTGGGTTGCCATGTGGTCGGCGGTCTGGACTACTGTTGTACCCTGTCATCAAAGCAAAATATAATCTTTAGCATATCACCCGGCTACATTTTGAGAACTCACAAGCAATTACTTCAAAACTTTTAAAAGGTTAAACATGTCTAGAAGTGTCTCCTTTATATATATGCTCAATAATAAATAATTGCAATTGTCGCTCTAGAGCCCTCACCTTACATGGTAAAGACCACTATAGGCATAGACTATGATGGAAAAATAGCCATTTCTATATGAATGTATACTTCAACAATAACATTAAAAGCAGAGATCTCTCACTGCATTATGTTATCTACGTATTTCTAGTTCCTAGTAATTTTGTATACTAATGATAACCAAACAACACAATAGATGTACATATGAACATGTGCTATTGAAACTACAATTTTATAAAGATGAACATGATATATTTCTATGAAATATTAACCATATATGGTAAAATTAATACCTGAAAAATTTCTAGATAATTGTGTAACAAAACTAAACATCCATGCAATAATTCTACAAAAAAATAGAAACTTGAATTTCAGATATATTGGTGGGTTGTTATTATCATATTTTAAAAGATCATTGTACACAAGTCTATGGCCATCATACTGAGTGGAAATTTTAGCAAATTTACAGAAGCGAAATTAGCAAAACCACCCTAGTTAAAATTTCAACACAGTAGATTGTAAACATATCTGGTAAAAATTGGGAATAACTTTGCGCACTTTGAATCTTTTTACAGAGCTTCTCTCATACAGGTTCTTGGTTACAAGTTAATATGTGAGTAAAGTCATGCTACAGGGCATCACGCCAGAAATAGGACAGATTTCTGCAAACATTGGCACAACATTTGGCCACACAACAATCAATCACACATATGTATTAAAATATCTTAATCAGGGTTTGGCAAATTCAATCTGTTTATATTTTGCTGGGTCTTCATTTATTTCAAAATGGCATGACTATTTTGAACATAAAAGAATAACTTATTATTACATGTATACTCCTTATTGACTTTCTCGAGATGAAGCATGCTTCTAAAATTCCATGCCTTTCCAACTACAAACGGTGAAACAATCTTCTCAAATTGTTGTTATTGAGGAAATGAAACTAACTTGTTTATTCCACATTACAGCATTAAAAAGAAATTAAAAAAAAAACACTCCAAGCTCTCACAAGAGATTAGTAATGTTTTCAAGATGCTTGAACCAACACTCAAATCTCACCTGAATTCATTACTAGTGATATCTGTAACACTGTAACTTTAAACATAAAAAAGATCAAGTTCTTTCTAAGAAAAAATAAGTAAAAATAATAAATCTGCCATGAGGAAAAGTGAGAACACAAAAAATGTGCAATATAAAAAGAGGCATTGACATGTTCTAACCTTATGATTGGGGGGGGGGGGGGGGGGNAATTCTCTTTCTCGACCTGTTGACATACATTTCAATGTAATATATTTGTCATTGTTGGTATACTTTCATGCCAAACTTTCCTTTGGCTACCGTAAATTCGTGAAAAGGGGACACATTAATCATTATAGTATCAGTAAATATATATATATATATTTTTTTTTACAAAAAAGGTTATTTAGATTGTATAATTTTGTAGAAATTCAATTCATCTTTCATCACATTAGCTTTGATCAAACATTAATGACAGCATTCTACCTGATAGCTATTAACCAGACCTCGTTTACGCATGTTCATGTCACCCAATACCGTTCTTATCAAAATAAAATCCAACTGCATTTATAAAGATTAATAGAGCTCATCTTGATTAAAAGCTATGTCTAGCTTCTAATGCTGATGCCATAAAATGTTAATGTCGTTAATTTGATACCGCGATATTGATGTTCTTCGCTATTATGGACATGTTGCCATGGCAACGCGTACCCCTTGCACTTTGCTACCGTTCTCAGAAACCTGAATCTTTTGGGGGCGAATTTGATATCTTTTTGATGTGTATTGTCAATCCATTCCGAGAACATGAACTCGTTGTTAACGGATATAAAGTTTATGAAAATACTTGATCATGTTTTATTTATGGTTGCCCCGGTATTTAAAAATGAGTTACAACTCACCTGTAAAAACTTCGTCTTTTCACCGTTTCCAGAGGTTATTGTTGCATGCAGACAAAGAAATTGAAATGAATCGAATGGAAATCATTTGATAAGAATACATTCAAAATAGTAGCCCAAAGTAGGAAGACGAAAATGAAATTACAACGTGATACAAATTATGATTAAAAAAAACCTATTACAATGCAACAATAAATCAAATACATCAGCAAAATATTGTAGAAATGAAATAGCTGGAGAAAGCAGACGTAAAGAGGAAGGAGTGAGGTTGAAATAGATAAAGGATAAAATTAGAAAAGATCCAAAGCAACGATTAAAACGGCATTCGATTTCAGTAAGTATTATTTGTTTGAAGCAATTGTACCTTGTTTCGTGCAACATTTCCCTTTGGCTATCGCGACTTTGTGGAAACACATGGTATTCTTATTCTTATACAATATTAGCCTTTTATAATATCATTTGTAAAATCATGTAATTTGTTATAAAAGCTATGGAATGGTGATTGAATTAGTGTCATAACAAAATTACTATTGCACGAATCATTGCATCCTATCACAAACTCATGTATCATGGTGGATAGCCGTGGATATATGTTTTGACAAAATAAATTGATATATGTCACTCATAACTACTCAGTACTGACATAACGCTCCCCATTCCTCACGATGTGCACACGCAAGAAAGTGTCGCATGGGGAGAAACGTAATTAATTATAAACGCGAGTTTAATTAAAAACAGCGAAGTTACAGACCCACTGCGCGTTGACCACGGCATACTAGGTTAAAGCTCTTTTTTCCCCTGTGACTCAGAATATCAACATCTTTATTGTTTTGCTGGGTTTTTTTTGTCAGAGCGATGGCGTTTTAATTTCTGCTCAAATGATTCCCGGTTTGGTTATCGATTCTTGGCTCCAAGCTGGGATGGAAGATGGCATCATTTCTGTGACGGTTGCTATGGATACGGATTGTTGACATTCACCATGGGAGAGTGATATGAGGGGAGGTGATGGGTGAAGAATAAAGAAGGAAAGGGGATAAGTACAAGTAGAAGAAGCAGATGAAACGGGTAGAAAAAATAGGTACAGAGGGTCGGTAATGAGATAATGAAAATAATAGTAAATGACGAAGAGGAAAAAGAAAAAGGGAATAGTAATAACGGAAGTAGTTGTAGCAGCATCAGGAACATTGGTAGTATAAGAAGGGGATGGAGATGAGGAAGAGGAGGAGAGGAAGATTAATGGGGGAGGGGGGGGGGTAGGAGGACGGGAGGAGATGGAGGAAAATGTTGAGGAGAAACAAAGAGGTGGGGAGGAAGAGGTGGGTGAGGGAGAGGTGATGAAGGAGGAGGAGGAGGAGGAAGAGGAGGAAGAGGAGGAAGAGGAGGAGGAGGAGGAAGAGGAGGAGGAGGAGGAGAGGAAGAGGAGGGGCCGATGTGAAAGAATAGGAGGATGAAGAGGGGAATGGAATGGATGAGGAAGAAGAAGAGGATAAGGTAGATGAAGAGGAAGAGGTGGATGAGGGAGAGGAGGAGGAGAATTAGGGAACGATTAGTAGAAAGAGATGGGTTGTCGAGTAGGAGGAAAAATTGTAATGATTATTTACATGGGAATATCGTAGGAGGGTGTGAGCTGAAGGAGAAGATGATCAAGGAATGGGGCTAGGATAGGGGTAAAAGGATAAAAAGGAGGGGAGGGGGAGGAGGATTGAGAAGGATATACGGGTAGTACATACTACAGAAATGAGTATACGATGAGGAGGAAGAAGAAAATGTTCGCGATCATGAAAATAAAACACGATATAAACTATTTCCGCAAAATAAAGTGGGTCATGGACAAAAGACCCGTACACCGTGTATTGAACTGTGCGTACACCCCAATTGCGAGCCGGTCCCGATTTGAATTTAGCATTACAAAAGAGCATTGGATTTTACGGAAATATTCTACATCGTATTATAATAATGTATAGTAATAAACATAAAAGGGTAAATGCTTTTATTCAATTCATTCGCCAATAATGAATTAACTTTTCATTCATTAACGAGATAACCATCCCTTTGCTATTCGTAAATTATTTTATGATACCGATTAGCACCATAAAGCCTCCACGTAAGTAAACTTGGCTTTCTTTAGAAACACCAACGTCCAAACACTCTCTCCTCAACGAACCGGACACGAAGGCGAAATCGAAAGCAAAGAAAATTATCTTGATAATTGCGGACTAGTTGATTATGTCAATCAATTAAGACTGAGCTTGTATGTTCCTCTTTACAAGTGTTATTGTCTTTTGATCTTTGCTGGACGACATTCTGCACGTGGAGACTTGAAAATGTCTAGATGCATAGCGTCGCGCATCTCAAAAGACAAATAGAGAAACAGCGGACGGTTAAAGGGAAACCAACCCCGAACATGAATGTATGGTCAGTGGATGGAGACAAGTACAATTATCAAACTGTGAAAATGTGAGCAAAGTCGGATAATCCATTCAAATGTTATGAATTTTCTAAGCTTTGATTTACACCCCTTTTGAGCTCCTTGAGTTGGCAAACTACAGGCACAAAATGGCTGCCAACATGGAAAAGTCTTTGTTCACTTTGCTCATAGAATTTCATATTTTCGTCCTTCTGTAAAGGAGAAGACATTTCTCTTCTTTCTTTTTTAGATTCAGGTATAATGTAGATATATCAATTTTGCAAGCATTTCAGGTGGAATGATGGTGATTACTCAATTAAAATATGACATTAATCGAGTTTTAAATAAATTCAGGTACAAAGTTAATGGCGAGTTATCCATGTCGGCCTATGCCATCACAGCTAATACCAAAGTTGCCAATTCAAGGATGTAGTGGTGGAGATGCAAGCTTTAAAAAGTCCTTACTTTTTCCGTTTTTGCTCAAATGTTCACCGTTTATCTTATTTTTCTCCATTTACTGGTATCACATCAGTGTCTGGGTGAAGTTCCCCTTAAAGACATCACACAAGCTCCCCTCCGTATTATCGATTGGTTTTAGTGGGGCAGCGCGGCGGGTGAGATGCGGGCCGGACTGGCCAGGCGAGGCGACTCAGTGACACTGGTATCAGCCGGACAGCGCGCTTTAGAAAGTCATTTGCACACGTGTGGAGTGTAAAACTCTTCTTCTTTAAACTTGTCTTAAGAGGGTCATTTTGAATTGATGAGGATGGATGGGGTGGTTGGTAGATAACGATGAGGAGATGGGGGATGTTTTCCAGTGAGAGACCTCGACAAACCCATGATGCACTCTTTATCGTCCAAAATCTCTTTCTCATCATCCTTTCTCATCTCCATCTTTCTTTAACACGATATTAACCATTTTATAGTAAAATTAGGTCGAAAATAAATTCAATGCTTCTTTGTAATGCTATTCAATTCCACACAGTTCCATTAACGGCGTAAATGTTCACATTTTACGATTTTACAGTCAGAATGATATGGTAATCTTTTTTTCTTCATTGTTTTTCTACTTGGAGGTTGACGAATATCTCAAATGGAAAACGAAGCAATTCATTTATTAGAGCGTAAATGAATTAATATTGATAGAAAAAAAATGTGATCCAACTTGCTCTGCCTAGATGGGTCATATCTTTTCAAAGGAAAGCAAAGGTGGTGGGTAGATGAGATGGAAGAGGAAATGGAGAATGTCTTCCAGTGAGAGACCAGCTAGGGATAAACCGGTTAAACACAACTAATTAAAGCCGTGTGCGCATATACATTATTTTTTATAACATTTGTAACAATGTCAGAAAAGGTCAAAAGCTCTTTGAGAACATGATTGATATGATTGTTTAGAGATTTTTCTGGTGGCAAAATATTGCACAGTATTAGATTTTCTTCCACCATGTTCAGGTTGCACGAAATATCTTCTTCGATATGAATGCGTGTCGGAGGTAGTAACTCTGCACTCATTCGTCCTCAAGTCATGCAAGTGTATTATCAAACACTGCATGCGAGTGCTTTCATAAGATGGCGCACTTTCATTTTTAGCACCTCATGGTCATTGAGCTAACGGCAGTTGCCGGCGGGGTGTTTGTGTCTGTATGCTGGGCATGCAGTGCGAACTACTGACACAGTGAGGAGGATGATAACAATGATGATGATGATGATGATGATGATGATTATGATGATGGCGCTGGTGGTGGTAGTGGTTATGATGAAGGTGATGGTGTTGGTGATGATGCTAGTGATGATGATTATGGTGGTGGTGATGATGATGATGATGATGATGATGATGGTAATGATGATTATGGTGGTGGCGATGATAATTATGGTAGCGGCGATGATGATGATGATGATGATGATGGTGGTGGTAGTAGTGTTGGTGTTGATGATCATAATCATGAAAACGATATGAACTACTTCCGCACAATAAAGTCGGTCATGGACAATATAGCGGTAGGTCGTGTATTGAACTGTGCGGACACAACAATCACAAGTCAGTTCCGATTTGAATAGCATTACAAAGGAGCATTGAATTGGAGTTCGACTTAATCTTCGGAAATAGTTTATATCATATCGATTATATCGTGTCCACGGTGGTTATGATGATGATGTTAGTGGTAGTGACATTTTGTAATACTGATATCAATATGATTAATGGCGAGTTTAGCACCTATAACATTATCAATTGCCTCTTTGTCTAAATATGTAAACAATTACAACTTTTTTTTAATTGTCCCATTTTTCTCAAACTTTTATTGTCGTTCTGTTCATCTGATTTTTCTGCTCCTGTTGAAGCATTATCATTTTGGGGTAGACGCTATTGATACAATGATCAATGGAGCGAGGGAAATATTTCCCATATACTGCCATCTACGGTTGAAGCATAAAAATCAGGCTCGAATGGAACCTCAAAATTTACTTGCTTGATATAAGGTAGACCCACGAGGGGGTGGGGTGCACCCCTTTCCCTGTCCTTACTATTTTTTTTTCTTGCATCTCTGTAATTATTGACCCTCTCTATTGACGAATCCTGGTTACGCCCCTGAAAATGTTATTTGTTAAACAAGATCTTTAATTGCACGAATAATGTAATGTACTTAAATTCTTGTTTTCTTGTTGGGAGGCAAGAATGCTCCAAACACATTTAGAAGATAAAATAGGAGGATCGAGGAGGTGGAGGGGAGGAGGGAGGGGGTTCAATGTACATCAATGTACTAAAAAGTGTTTTTGGAGCTTCAATATGAGGCGTCAGACCTTTACATTCTCTTTTCTGCAAAATATTATTTTCATACATTTGCCAAGCCATGGGGGGGGGGGGGGGGGGGGG
>BQKZ01000004.1:152746-167044 GCA_036244855.1 Temnopleurus reevesii
AAAATATGATTTTATGCATAAATTAGCATAATTAATTAATAACAAATCAATAACAATATTTTTTAGAAATCTGAATATGCATTTATGTAGTTTACATGATACTCTATCCACGTGCAAATTTTCACGGCGATTGCGCGATCCGCGGCCGAGATCCGAAGGGGGGCCATAATGCCCCCCCCCAGGAATATCACCTCTCGAAATAGCCCAGGTAAGTTAGGGTTAAGCTGTATTCGCATGGAATTTTTTGCCAAAAAGCCAGGCCATAATAGGGTCAAGTTTGTTGGTGAAAGCTAAACCATGTGCCCTTCCGCAATCTGTGATGTTTCTTAATGTTGCTATTAAAAAGAAGAATATTCAAATCTATGAATGACAAATGGTATATCCTGAATCCACATGAATGGACAATACCACTAGATCAACAGGGGTGTTTCCTTACCTCTGCAGCAGACTGCTCAATGATAGGCACCTCTGCTATCTCTGGTGTTGTCTGTTAATGATGTCATCTAATCTAAAACTATTCATCTCTAATAATATGAAATGGAATAATCCAGATCTATACCCCAAGTACATGAATGGACAGTACCATTAGATCCACAAGGGGTGTTTCCTTACCTCTGCAGCTGACTGCTCAATAATAGGCACCTCCGCAATCTCTGGTGTTCTCTGGTAATGACACCATTCAATTGAACAATATTCAAACCTATTGATAACAAATGGTATAACCCAAAGCCATACTCCCAACACATGAATGGACAATACCATTAGATCCATAGGGATGTTTCCTTACCTCTGCCGCTGACTGCTCAATAATAAGCACCTCTGCAATCTCTGGTGTTGTCTGGTGAAGATGCCATTTAATTGAACAATATTCAACCCTATTAACAGCATTGGTATAATGCAAATCCATACTCCTAACACATGAATGGACAATACCACTAGATCAACAGGGGTGTTTCCTTACCTCTGCTGCTGACTGCTCAATAATAGGCACCTCTGCTATCTCTGGTGTTGTCTGGTAGTGATGTCATTTAATTGAACAATAATCATCCCTTATAATATCAAATGGTATAACCCAAATCCATATACTCAATACATAAATGGACCCTACCATTTGGTCCACAGGGGTGTTTTCTTACCTCTGCCGCTGACTGCTCAATGATAGGCACCTCTGCAATCTCTGGAGCCGTCTGGTAATGATGAGCCTGCTGGTAGATGAGTTCATGGCTGTGGGGCTGGGGTGGGTTAGGGTAGATCGGGGAGACGGGGAGCATACTGCCATTGACGGCCGTGGCGGCTGTCGGGGTCTGTGCAGGCACCCATCTCCATTGCGTCTGGTATTGTGGAGCAGTCTGATGATAAATCAAGAAATATATTTCATAAGCCATTGAGGATGATCACTTTCGGGATGTCAAAATTTAATACTAGTGGGCAACTGGAAACTTTTCGAGTAAACATAAATTGAAAAAAAATACAAAGGAAAATCGCATACAAGATTTATAAGATAATTGTTAAACAATTAAGAGTTGATTTTAATGACAGAGCATTTAGGATTTCGAAAACATGGGTAAAACCTAATGTAACATCAATGTACTTTGTGTCAGAGATCTCCATTTTCTGAGAGGTCAATGCCCTAGTATGATGCATATCACATAAAAAATGAGTCAGAGGACCAACAATTTCAGGAGCTATTTATGAGTTTTTCCCCCTTCTCCTTGACCTATAACACTCAGGGGGTGTTGTTCAAAATCAACTGCAAATAAACTGCAACTTTGCAAATTTACAAATTGTACTTTGCACTTTCATTCGCGCATGGAACAGTGATTTTGATTGGCGCGTTCTGATATCTACAAGTTGTGATCAATTGCAACTTTTGAACAACACCCCCTCAGAATGAGATAAGGGTCCAACCTGTCTGACTTGCTGAGGTTGCTGGAAGGCTGCATACTGCTGATGCTGGTTCGACATGTAATGCTGATGAGGGTTGGGAGGGGGCAGCATGAAGGGAACAGTGTATGGAGCATACTGGGGCTGCTGCAGAGAAAGAAGGAAAGAGAAAGAAACGATGAGCAAGTGAAGGGGAGGGGGAAAAGGAGGGGGAATGGGAGGGGTAGGGAGAGCCATAGGGATAGAGGAAAGGGAAGGAAAGAGAGGAATAAAGAGGAGGGAGACAGAAAGAGAGAGTGGGAGAATAGAAAGGAGAAAAGGAGGGAGGGAAGGGAAAAAGGGGGGGGGGGGAAGGAGGGAGAGTGGTAGGTAGGGGAAAGAAAGGAAAAGTGAGGAAGAGTACATGAAAGAGAAAAAGAGGAAAGGAAAATGGGAAAGAAGAAAGGAAAGAGGGAAAGATAAAAGGAAAGAGAGGAAGGGGAAAGGGGAGCGGGAAAGAGATAAGGAAAGAGGGAAAGATGGAAGGAAAGACACGAAGGGTAAAGAGTGGGAAGGAGGGAGGGAGGAAGGGGGTAAAGAAGGAAGGGGAGAATGAGGAAAAAGAGAGGGAGGATGGGAAAGATGGAGGGAGAGAGGAAAGATGGGTGGGAAGGAGGTAGGACGGAGAGAACCGGAGGGAGAGATGAGCGAGAGAGAATGGGAAGGGGAGGAGGAGAGAGGAGGGAGAGAGAGGAGAAAAAGAGGAGGGCGGGAGAGAGAGAAGGGAAGGGTGGAAAGTAGGAAGGGTGGAAAGTAGGGAGGGAGGTACGGAGGGAGAGGGAGGCACGGGAGTAGCAGAGTAGAGAATCCCAAAGAGGGAGAGTAAGAGGGATGGGAATAGAAAAACAGAGAGGGATGGAGAGAGCAAGGGAGACAGAGAAAAATTGGAATGAAAGAAAATGACAAACACACAGTAAATAGAGAAAATAAAACATAATATTTGATAATAGAACAAAGAAAGAAGGGTAGCAAGAAATCTTGCTCAGTGGTATTTCTGGGTTTTGTTTTGACTACCATTTTGTGGATTTTCAAACTAATCAGCTAGAGCCTTCTGCTTCTTCTCAAAACATGACAAATATTCGGTCTTTGATCTTTGCTTTTATGCATGTATATCACTTAAATTCTTATAAAGTAGACAAAGAAAGAAGGGTTCCTAGAAATCTTGCTCAGTGGTATTTCTAGATTTTGTTTTGACTATCATTATCATGAAAAAACATATTTGTGCCAATGTTGTTGCTTTTCAACAAAATGATGATAATGATTGACGAGGATGATGATGATGATGATGATGATGATGGTGATGATGGTGGTGATGATGGTAATGAGGATGGTAATTAAAATGTTGATGACGATGATGACGATAATGATAATATTGGTGATATCGATTATTGTCTGATGATGATGATGATGATGATGATGGATGATGATGATGATGATGATGATGATGGCAATGATAAGGATGATCATGATGATGATGATGATGATGGTGATAATGATCGTGATGACAATGATGGTAACGACAAACAACGATGCACGTGATGATGATGCTCGAGAAGCTGATGATGAATATGCATCGATAATGATCACATAGAACAGTTAACAACACTCACAGATTTCCCTTACCCGTTCTCAAGTGCAAATAGCAAAGAACAATTTGAACAATTTAAAAACAGTCTCAAAAGATTCATACTCCCTTTTCAAGGGCGATTGTAAGAATTTTGATCGTGCATTTATACCAGTTTCAAGCATACATATGAACATTAATTAGCAGTATATGTACCTGTGTTGGCTGTGGATGGTGATGTGCAGCTATCGTCGTCTGTACGGGATGCGGATGTGGGTTGCCCCCCTGTACATCAGGTGGGTTGAAGTACGCTACTCCATTATGGTACGTGTAACTGTAACCTCCGCTGGGTGAGTGGAAAACCATGCCGCTAGGAATCAGGGCTGGATCTGAAACAAACAAACAAACCAAAAATCATTAAATTGGCAATTCTTGCTTTCAATTTTTAAACTAATTTCAATTTTAGTTTAAAAAATGCCATAAAATTTGTGATCTCCAATATAATCAAAGGGGAATCAGTCCCTGACATAGGCGTGCACAATTTGTGACTATCAACAATTCTTACTAGACCCCATTATCAGAACACCTCAGCAATAATATCTCCTCAATTTCATTGAAAGCCATGTAAAGCTGTTCAAGACAAACAAGGAGTTTATAAACATGGTATTTTGCTATTGTAGGAAAACTGTAGAGTTGTGATTTGACTCTTGCCTTTTCGACCAGAGGGTCAAGGTTCAAGTCCCTTCTATTTGATTTTATTTAGCAAGAAATTCATCTACATTGCATGGCACTCGACAAAGGAACGGTAAATGGATGCCTAGCAGAAATTCTTTACAATCCGTATTTTGTAGCTGCAATTGCTAAAACCAAAACAAATCATTCTTCTCTGCCTGCTAATAAAGGAAATGAAATATGCTTCTACTCAACATTTTCACAAAGCACAAAGGGAAACATGCTAAACATGAAGAAAAGTGTTTAAAAAAGGCAATAAAATGCTTCAACTCACCAACATCTTTGGGGTATTTGACAGGCTGAAAAATGAATGAAAACAGGGAAAACTTGTCAAACAAATCAACAAGAAAAACAGGACAAAAATTTGAGAGCAACTATTTACACCGTGCCAGGTATGGCTAAAATAATTACAGGCACTGATTTTGATACCCCTCGCAAATCGCAATATTGGGGTAACAAATATCACTTTCAGTAGGCATGCGGATGATTGTTTAAAATGGTGCTATATAAACTCCACTCCGCTCTGTGTACAAGCTCAGAACTTTGCTTCTACATAGATGTATGAAACTCATAAAACAATGGACACGATGATGCTGCTAACTTTTAACACAAAATTGCAAAAAAGGTGGTTTAAAAGAGATTAGTAAAGAAAAGAGTCTTAAATATTACTGACCAGTCAATTTACTAATCTTTATGATTTATACGATTGGAAAATGGATCACTATAAATCTAAGATTCATGAATTTGTACATATTGTATATTTTTCTCAAATTTGTTTACTAGTTTGTTTACTAGTAAAAATGTACGTAACCATGGCGGACCCAAATTACCAATCAAATATAGTCATATATTCTTGGTGAGGTATGAAATTAAAACGTCTCATAACCTAAAAAGCAATGAACTTGCATAAACTCTAGAAATAAAAAAAAAAAAAAAAAATTTACATTAAATCTCAATTCAAAATATATTTGGTCTTAATTCATGTTGAAATGTTCAATTATTCTGACAATCTTCATCAGTATTGAATTTCTGTACCTGAAAGGCATACCTCACGAAAGGCCCCTTATTAGGCATGGGCAGTTAATTAGTTGGTGATTGATATGATCAAATATGTCACATCAGCCTTCAGTACAACACCATAACAAAATATTTGGGACCCGAGAAACTAATATGGCTTGACCAGGAGTGGTGTAAATTCTTGTAAAAATTTGTGATGTCCCAATTGATATCCCCTAAAAAGAAGCAAAATTGACTTTGAATTCTTGTAGTTTAAAGAAAGAAATCATGCCATCCATTGATAATCATAAACACATTTTCAAACATGACTGTCAAAAAATTATTACATCATATTTACTGGAAAATTCACATGGGTTTTTTATTCCATTCCATTCCTTAATTACAATATTTTGATGTAAAAAAAATAGTATGAATGATTTTTCCATTTCTTGCAAGACTGTATTGCTTCACATGAAAAAAATCAACAAAAACAATTTGTTGATGAACATAATGAAAAAGTACAATTTGCCATAATGTAACAATTGAGCATAACAAAAAAAACATGCATAAATGAATTACCAAACATATGAGCATTGGTACGCAAAAAAGAACATGCAATTACCTGCTTCCTTATTGCTTGGCCAATATTTAGTTTCTTCTCTTTGAAAACTAAGCTATTTGCCTGCAAAAATAAATCAAATCAATATGAAAGAGGGGACGAGAACAAGAGAAAGACAGAATATCAAAACGAGTTGATAGGTTTCATGGCCAATGAACTATAATTTGCAAAAACCCAAAGCAACAAAAGATCTGTACTAAGCGATGATTAAAAATCAGAAGTCAGCCTGGTAAGGAAAATGTGAAAATAAAGACACTTGCTAAAACCTACTTTTTTAAGAATGATTGAATAGGATCAAATCATTTAATGAAAGATATCAATACAAAATATAACATTAAGAGCTATTTTTTTGTTGAAATTGTAGTCAAATGTTGCTTTTCATCCCTGTTTAATTTGTTAGTATTGATTGCAAGTGCAATAAAAGAAATAAAATTTATATTTTAGTTGCTTACTAAATCCAAGAATTAAATCCGATAAAAAGCAGAGGCCTGAAGTGCTCTTCTCATTGTCATTTTGTACCCATTATCCCCTCCCCTCCAGTTAGTGCAACAACAGTAAAAGGACCTATACAGTGGGTGACTTCAAGTACTATGTGTTTGGTGTTGGTGTTGGTGTTGAGAGAGCAAAACAGTCCGTAAACCGAGCTTCAACACCATTGTTCAGTTTACAGAAGTGATACAGAAACGACCGGAAATACGTCAGAATCTTGCGAGGTCTACCCCAAACACCAACAGACTTAAAGTTTGGTGTTGAGGCTGGTGTTGGTTTTGCTGCAACACCAGCGTTCAACACCGTACTTGAAGTCACCCAGTGGGTACATATAAAAAATAGATCTGATATAACATGATTCCTCATACAAATTATAAAAAGAGATAAATAATCTGGTTCCAGCTTTTCATAATTTTTCAAAACACTCATAAAATGAGATTTCCAATTCAAGGTTTAAAGTGCCTTGTAACACTGAGTTTCTTCTGAAATAGACAATATATTTTGAATGAGAAATATCTTAAGTTTTAAGGGCCAAAGTTATCTTTCTGATAAAAGACAGAGATGTTTTACATGTTCTTTGAGAATTCTATGTGCTTCCTCGGCAGTCTCGAATGTGATGAATCCATACCTGTAAACAGGAATAAGAAAAATATATGAGAAAAAAAACATGTTAATTGTCAAACAAAAAGGTCCCCAAAATAATAAACATCTCTTCGGTTGTCCATTGAGTATAATTTATGGACAAGAGGAAAAAAGAACTAAATTCATCCATTTATTTACTTGTTAGTGTTTGGAATAATTTGAAGAAAAGAAAAGTAGCTGATTGATTTTGACATGCTCAGTTATGAATCTCCTATGATTTGTAATATGAAATCGGTGAATAAAAACAAATTAAAAAGGGCTCTAGATGGGCCATTTTGTAATCGATTGACCAGTGGAAGACATAAAGCAGGGGAAGGGAGTAGCTACATGTAGGATGGAGAGAACTGCACAAAAAAAAAACAAAAAAAAATTGTTAAGAAAATAAAGTGAAGATTACTAATTGAACGAAATTATAAGGAAGCATACAAGAAATAAAGAAATTCTACAAAAAAGAAGAAAATTCCTTGGGTAGAGGAATTTTGTTCATTACTAGAAGGTAGAGGAAAAGAAACTTGATTCCTGCTACCCATTTTCCATTCTAATAATATGAAACTCATCTTCCAACGCAACATTTCAGGATCTCTCTTTCATATCGTGCAACAAGCCCCTTGATCAAACCCACAGGGGTTGTAAACAACACAATAGTGCATTAAAATCAGGTCAAGTGCATATAAAGGTAATAATATTGTCCATCCCTTCTGGCATTCATGCTCATGTATAGCATTGTATGGGGCTGGGTGTTGTATCAACAGAGTTGGTGGCCTGTTGCACAAAACCCAATACAGTGACAAGATCATTGACATCCCATTACAGTGTGTGTGAACTAATGGTTTACATTCAAATGGGTTGTTGCTGGGATCTGTTTGGTGAAAGAGACCTCTAGTGTGCAGATGCAATCATAGCATCATCACATTTGGATCTGGGTGGAGACATGACAGACAAACACAGCTGCTTTTAAAGGAACTCATCAACCCTTCTGCTGCTCAGATTATTGTAAATATGCGGTTGTAGGCCGACAACAAATCACCAAGGGGCTTGTTGCGTGAAATAAAAGAGAGAGTCTGAAAATGAGTGTCAATTTATTAAATTAGAACTTGGGTGGTGAGTCAACAAAGAAATAATTTTCCTGATATTGATTGAAATTTGCTGTACATTTTAGTATGATTGATACACAAAAGATGTGTAAAATATTGTTTAACACTGCTAATCAAGTCAAATAATTCCCTGATGTCAATAACTGTCATTGGAACAAACATGTGTATTCTGGAGTTAATCGTTTATTGAGTATTAGAAGGTTCATTAGACAAGAAAACTTTGAATAATGTAAACAAGAAAGCTTTGAATAATGTAAACTGTGAGATGAATGCATTACTTTGATGGATGAAATACATTTGGGATCAAAACACCAACCAATCTTTACTTATTCAGGACCCTGCTTATTTATTTATTTATTCATTCTGTGTATATTTTCTGTCTCTACCAGAAGAACAAATTAAATTATCTATAAATCATTATTAGATTTTGATCCAATGCGAGCCAGAAAATTAAACATCTTGTAACATCTCATCTCAGTGCTACAGTGTATTGCAGTCCAAGTGTCAAGTCAGACGAGAGGTCAATGACCTCTGAAGGCATTACAGACAAACCAAGAGGCTGCATTCCATGCTGAATGCACATCTAGTCTACATACACAGACACAATCAACATAGTTTATTTAGTGTCCGTGTATGAATGGGAGTAACTGTGGAGGAATGGAGTAACTGGAACAAAGTCTACTTGTAGCACATGTCATGAAATATGTACAGTAGCACACAGGGCGCTACAAACCCACTTGCCTGCATGCCCGGGGCAACAAAATGAAGCTGTCGGGCAAGAAAATAAAATTGTAGCAGCTTTTTTTAGTTTTCATAGATTGGCATAGGCCATCAATTTGGGGCAAAGGAAATTTTGTTCGGGCAAGTGATTTGAAAACTTGGTTGTCCCACTGGGAAACTGGTGAAAAAAATTCTTGTTGCACCCTGGAATACAGTAGTCATGGTAGTGGATAGCTTTACTAGACTTCTACCCGCACATAAATCAGTAGCACTAAACAAGAACACAAATACGGTCTGTGTCTGAAGACTAATACATTCACATCTACTGTAGAGAAGCAGCGAGTATGCGTGAATCACATGACACATTACAAACAGGCCAGCAATACACTGTACATTATGTGGAACATGCACATGATCAATTTGATACAATTTTTCTTTAAAAATTGTATAAAAACAAACATCAGGAATTATCTCATAAAAATATACACCCACACACACACGCACAAACAGCAAACAAACATATGTACATAAACAGATAAACATACTTTGCATAAAAATTATTACAACTTTTGATGAGTTCTATCAAGTAATGATACATGAACAGTTGTAGTCATTAAAGGGGAGTCCACATCTGATTTATTAGAGGCTGTTCGTGAATATAAAAATGTGATTCATTGTGTTAAAGTCTGAGCAAAATCCTTATTGTTCAAGCCGGATATTTTCACCTTTTGGGACCACTTCGACACTTAAGCTCATCTTTGATTGTTATTTTAATCTTTTTGACAGTGTATGTAAGAATGCGCACCTGTGGACTGGAAGAAATTTTTTCAAAATTCATGACCGCAAAATTTGCGAAAATAAAACCATCACAGCATTTCAGCTCATGCAGTAGTCCTTTCAATACTCCCAACATTTTGCTCAGATTTGCAGTTGGCTCATCCTATTTTTTTCTCATTCACTCACACCACCCAGTGACACTTGTCTAAGGGATGTATTCCTCTTAAACGTTGTAAATATTGTATAACAAATAATGCATTCAAACTGACCCCTTTGAAACTCCCGCCCTATCTGCGATGATTTTTGCCTCCTTGACATGACCAAATGCCGAGAAGAAATTCCTGAGCTCTGCGTCGCTTGTCTGCTGGAAAATACAAATCATAGACGGATTAGTAAACAAGATGACCTTCAATGGATGAGAAATGCTTACTATTCTAGTATTTTTTTGTGATGTTAGTTCTTAAAAAGACAAGGACAGAGAATATTAGAGGGTAAACATTGCAGAGCTTAGGGGTACTAGTAACTTGAAATGAGTCCGTGGGGGGGGGGGAGTTCAATCATTATTAATTCAAGCATAGTGAGACCATATGAATTCCAGGGTTTCATTCCCCTTTAATAGGTAATGTAATGTGATAAAAAATAAGTTCAATATTGCAGGAGTACTAGTGAACATATTTGTGGGGGTAATGTTTAAAATTCACTGTTGCATCCGTGCTGACAGAAATTACAATTTCAAAAGTTATTACTTACATGTATCAGAGTAATTACTGAGCACTACCAAATTTGTATTCAAATTTCAACAGAAATTTACTATACAGAGTGATTGATAAAAAAATCCTTCCCATTATCATCTTAAGAATGCATTGTTTGAAGACTATGAAAATGTTGTAATGAATTACTTGATCAAATCATCCCTTCCCATTGTCATACCCTTTTCAATGCAATGATTGCTCGAATGACTGAAAAGCAATTACTTGTTGCTTTGTTATTTAAGCACGCCTCTAGCAAGCTTCCGGGTCATTAAGAACAACCTTTGTGTTAGAAACCATAACATTCTAATCTAAAATTCGTAAACTCGTCAATTGATTTAGAGATAATACAGTATGGTATAGAATAAAGATGTCTATGAAAGTCAATATACTCACGTTAAATGCAATTCCACCTACGAATATTCTGTTTGGAATGATAGTTCCGTACCTCGGGGCGTTTGGTGCGCTCGTGACAGGAGATGCTGCTTGGGAACTAGCAGCACTCTCAAGAGTAGGCTGCAGGAAATAAAGAAAAATATGATTTTACTACGAGTTTTTTAGGCCTGATGCCTTTTTACAACAATGTATGTCGCCAAGCTGACAACAAAAAATTATCATACAAACGATGACAACAAATTTTAAATATAAAACTTTGGCCACCTGAAAGTTTTAATACTTATGCCCAGGAGGCCCAGCTGGCTAGCAGGAAAAAAAAAGTAAATGGCAAGCCCTGATTAAAGAGTGTATAAATTAATCATCATTGATCCCAACCCATCATCAGGCTTATTTTCATACCTTGGTGACGATTTCCATTAAAAAAATCATAAAACATCTATTTCTTCCCAAGTCATTTCATTTTTCACGTCTTTTGTTTTTATTTTTTTTAATGATTGTTATGCCAAAGTCATACAGATATGTTGGGCAAAATAAACACTGGTAGGCCTAGCCGCACTACAAAACAAGTTCAAAAGTGTCATTAGATCTAGGCCTAGTTGTATTTCAAAGAAAGAATAATGGACATGCATTTAGATGTCAATGTGTTCCCTTAGGTTCCAAGATTTTGAAAAATTCATTGAAAATTCAATTGATTCTGATCTTAAAAAGAGTAATTTATATCTACTTTGCAATTTGCAATGGTTTCTTGGTCAAATCTAGTGAGAAAAAAAAAATTGCTGAAGCAGTGCCGTATGATTCCATTGCGACTGGTTTGTACAAAAATGGATACAGAAGCATGCTGGGATATCTTTCTAGTAATTTGTAGTATGGTCTGCTCATTATATAGGCACACATACAACACGCTCATTGTGTTTAGGGCCAATACACGCTAGGCAAGCAAACTATGTGACTTGTCTATATGCATGGGACTATGAAGCTTATGCGACTATAATTCCTTGCTCATGTATCCAAGAATCGAGCAAAAAATTGTAAGTTTTACAAATTCTAATGATGTCATACTATTTCATTTTAATCTATAGAATTTATATGACATTAGTAAGTAAAAAATACAGCAATAAAAGTTGATAATTATTCTTCATTTACTCGGCAAACAGATGTGCAAGTCTTTAAATGTGTTCCAAGAATTGATGAAGTTCGCCAGACGTCGTTGGAAACTGTTCCTCGTAGATATTTTTTGTGCCGTTTTCTGCTCAATTTTTATTTCTAGAAATAATCTTTAAAATATTCTCCTTCGAGTGATACCAGATTCTGTTTTTAAATGATAGTTTTTATTGTTTCATATTTGATCAGAAATAAGGTACCTGCCTAAGACTTCCATCGGCATCAATCATCATACACCTTGTTTGTCTTGACTCGTGATTTTGTGCTGTGTTTCAGTGTTTGAACTTCGCAAAGTCAATTCCTTTCAACAGATCATGCCCTCTGAATTGATGAATGACTGTAATAAGTTCGTTCTGACTTAAGATGTTTTGGAAAATTAATGACCAATCTAACTTTCAATGCATGCTTCTTCATACACATTTCACAAGATAGGTCTCTACAGTGTGTCTCAATAAAAATNTACCGAGAAGCTGAGAAAAAAATCTCAGGCATACTCGGGTAGGAATCGAACCCACGATCTCCTGATGACTAGACAGGCGTCTTACCACTAGACCACCGAGAGCCGATGCAAGTGGCGGGCTCGATTCGTGTTATAGCAGCAGGTACTGCGTAAATATCGATATCAATATTCATGTTGGGATAAGGCAAGAATTATCATACAGATATGTTGGGCAAAATAAACACTGGTAGGCCTAGCCGCACTACAAAACAAGTTCAAAAGTGTCATTAGATCTAGGCCTTACGGAAGCTTCTAAGTGCCATCGACTTGGAGACTTGGCGAGATAATTTATCTTGTGAAGTCGACTTAATATCCATATTTTGTCGACTTGTAAAATTTTTATCTAACCATGTCGACTTAATAACGTTTACATGTCGTCATGGCGAGATATATTATCTTGCCATGTCGACTTCCCAAAAATTATAAGTCGACATGGCGAGATATATTATCTTGCCATGTCGACTTCCCAAAAATTATAAGTCGACATGGCGACATAGATCATCTTACCAAGTCGACTTAGCAAAAAAAAAATATCGAAATGGCAACATATATTATCTTGACAAGTCGACTGAACAAAAATACTTGTCGTCATGGCGAGATATATTATCTTGCCAAATCGACTTCCCAAAAATTATAAGTCGACATGGCGACATAAATCATCTTACCAAGTCGACTTAACGAAAGATGTCGACTTGGCAAGGCACCTTATCTCATCATGACGACTTGTAATGTTTTAGATGTCGACTTGGCAAGATACCTCATCTCACCATGACGACTTATAATTTTTGGGAAGTCGACTTGGCAAGATACCTTATCTCACCATGAAGACTTATAATTTTTGGGAAGTCGACTTGGCAAGATAATATACCTCGCCATGACGACATGTATTTTTGTTAAGTCGACTTGGCAAGATAAATTATATCGCCATGTCGACTTATAAACGTTATTAAGTCGACATGGTTAGATAAATATCTTTACAAGTCGACAAAATATGGTTATTAAGTTGACTTGTTGAGATAAAATATCTCGACAAGTCTCCAAGTCGATGGCACTTAGAAGCTTCCGTAAGGCCTAGTTGTATTTCAAAGAAAGAATAATGGACATGCATTTAGATGTCAATGTGTTCCCTTAGGTTCCAAGATTTTGAAAAATTCATTGAAAATTCAATTGATTCTGATCTTAAAAAGAGTAATTTTTATCTACTTTGCAATTTGCAATGGTTTCTTGGTCAAATCTAGTGAGAAAAAAAAAATTGCTGAAGCAGTGCCGTATGATTCCATTGCGACTGGTTTGTACAAAAATGGATACAGAAGCATGCTGGGATATCTTTCTAGTAATTTGTAGTATGGTCTGCTCATTATATAGGCACACATCCAACACGCTCATTGTGTTTAGGGCCAATACACGCTAGGCAAGCAAACTATGTGACTTGTCTATATGCATGGGACTATGAAGCTTATGCGACTATAATTCCTTGCTCATGTATCCAAGAATCGAGCAAAAAATTGTAAGTTTTACAAATTCTAATGATGTCATACTATTTCATTTTAATCTATAGAATTTATATGACATTAGTAAGTAAAAAATACAGCAATAAAAGTTGATAATTATTCTTCATTTACTCGGCAAACAGATGTGCAAGTCTTTAAATGTGTTCCAAGAATTGATGAAGTTCGCCAGACGTCGTTGGAAACTGTTCCTCGTAGATATTTTTTGTGCCGTTTTCTGCTCAATTTTTATTTCTAGAAATAATCTTTAAAATATTCTCCTTCGAGTGATACCAGATTCTGTTTTTAAATGATAGTTTTTATTGTTTCATATTTGATCAGAAATAAGGTACCTGCCTAAGACTTCCATCGGCATCAATCATCATACACCTTGTTTGTCTTGACTCGTGATTTTGTGCTGTGTTTCAGTGTTTGAACTTCGCAAAGTCA
>BQKZ01000004.1:185961-190961 GCA_036244855.1 Temnopleurus reevesii
GTGCAATATTCCCGGTATTTCATGAAATGAAGCCATCCAATATAATTATTATTATCTTTACATATACCAGAAGGCTGGTCACTGCTTTGCGCAAGCGTAATATTGAAGCCGTACAATATGGCTTAATATTGTACGGCTTAAAACCCTCATATAGATAATAATTGAGTATATGCATGTGTGTATGCGTAGGTATGTAAATGTTGTGTCTGTACCATTAAACTTCCCAAAGACATAAACTGACCGGGGTTAGTAAGTCTGATGAACCACAATTTAGATCTGTCTACATCTGATTGTGTGTGTATGTGTGTGTATATATGTGTAGGTATATGTGGGTGTTGTATTTGAAATTATCGAAATTTCCAATTTTAAAGACATAAACTCACCGGTGTAAGGGAGCTCGTATGTCAGTCCTTGCTGGGTATCCAGCACATTAGGATCATCAGGAAACACATTGGATACAGTGAGGATAAGAGCCCAAAGTTTATTTAAGTGTGTGTGTGTGTGTGTGTGTGTGTGTGTATGTGTAGGTATATGTTGGTGTTGTGTTTTGTAACATCAAATTTTCCAAAGATTAACCCTCCGGTCTTAGTATAACTGATCCAAAATTTAGAACTGTCTACAGCTACTGTACGCATGTAAATGTATGTATAAGTGTGCGTATGTGTAGGTATATGTGTGTGTTGTATTTTAAATCACCGAAATTTCTAATGACATAAACTCACCAGGGTACGGGAATCTGAACCAGGACGCGTCCTGCAGTACAGCAGCTCGTATGTCAGTCCTAGCTGGGTATCCATACACATTAGGATCATCAGGAAACACATTGGTTACAGTGAGGATATATGTGAACGCCCATGACAACAGAATTGCTAAGATTACCTAAGTATATGAAATAGGAGGAAATATTACAAATGCTTAAGATTTATATTTAACTCCTCATAAAGCGTGTTTTATAAAGGCCGACTCCAGCGTACTTGAAGATTCAAAAGCGCCCCCCCCCCCTTCTCCCGAGCGCACAGTATACGCGGATCTGACATGGCTCGACGTACAGCTTGCGTTCAAAGAGCGTGCGCTGAACGTCAGTCCACCGTATCACATGCGTAGTTGTGCGTCAAGAGAACGTTTTCAGTTTTCAAATACGCTGAGCTAAACACGCAAACATGTGGATTGGCCTTGAGGAATCATAAAAAAACTCAACGAACAATTTGTTTGTTTTGTAGAATTACTTCAGACCAATTACGTGAATGAAATAATTTGATTTCACATAACATATGCACGCTAATAAGAATATTGTCGGTATTGGGTTGATAACGGGTTACATCACACTTTAAAAAATGAACCATTTGACTACTGAATTCTATAATTCCAATATACTTGTTTACTTGCAGGGACTACCCGATTCTAGTAGTCAACTATTGAATAGATGAAGTATCGTAGAAATAACTTCACGCGTGTATCAAATTAATAATGATAATGGTACCGGCTTGTACAGAGCACAGTTATTAAAAATGCAGTGATCGGTGCTCACAGCGCTGAAAGTTTTACATTCACCTGTTCACTATTACCCGGCTGGTAACCATTACGGCGCTCCGTTTACAAGGATTTTTTTCATGCTGTCCCTTCGCCATTTTCTTTCTTCAGATTCTCAATCTATTATTGCTTCCTTTGAATGTATATAGATAGCTAAATCAAAATAAATTCACTTACAGGAAATAGTCTGAAGATGTACATCTTGATCATTTTGCATTTCTTCGTCGAGAATGAGTAGGAGCAGAATGGGATGTAAACCCGTGGTAGGTACTGAGAAAACAGGACCATGAAGCTCATTGTTCTGATTAAATAAAGAGGGGAAAAGATATAAAATTAATTCGTTTAAATTCGATTCAAATTCTATTTAAATCTTCACACGACTCAAATACACAAAACATAATTATGGTATTTTCCACCAAATCAAGGAAATCAAGTACAAAAGAAATTAATGCCATAATTAAAATTTCACTTTGTACATAAAAAAAAATTGATGACATTAGACTTGACTTATATATAAGTATACCATATATTGTATTTTTTCAACCAATCCCAATACTCAACGTTTTCTACCTTTCAGAATAAAAACTGACGGATATAAATAAGAAAGAAACATTCGTGATTCGTTAATGATTATGGCCAAATAGTGTGAGAAACGTTATATTCTTGAATTGATTTTTTTAAAATCAATTCTTCTTAGTGCGGTTGTCCGTTGGTTTTTGTATATAGGAACATTTTACCTTCGAAATCCAGACCAACATTTAATGTTCAATTATTGTATTTAAGAGCCAAATCCTTATATTTTCTGGTGCAATGTTGACAAATGAATTTTCTTGATCAGCAGACTTACAGAACAGCGATACCCCAGTGTGAACCAGCGAAGCTCGCGGCAGCAGGGAACAGAGATAGACCGATGAGAGCTATGGTGGGCGCGATGACGAGTGGGCCGAGAAAACGAAGTAAGAATCCAACCCCTCCTGTTACTCCGATCAGAACCTGAGCAAATTGTATACTAATGAATGTTATTCAAATTAATGTAGGAGCTGCAGATGTATTGAGGATGATGATGATGATGATGGTGATAATGATGATGATGGTGGCGGTGGTGATGATGATGATAATGATGATGATGAAGATGATGATGGTGGTGATGATGATGAAGATGATGATGATGATGAAGATGATGATGGTGGTGATGATGATGAAGATGATGATGATGATGAAGATGATGATGGTGGTGATGATGATGGTGGTGATGATGATGATGATGATGTTGATGATGTTGATGATGATGACGATGTTGCTGCTGCTGCTGATGATGATGGTGGTGATGATGATGATGATGGTGATGATGATGAGAATGGTGATAATGATGATTATGGTGATGATGATGATTATGGTGATGATGATGAGGATGAAAATGATGATGATGATGATGAAGATGATGATGGTGGTGATGGTGGTGGGGATGATGATGATGATGATTATGATGATGATGATGATGATGAGAATGATGAAGATGGAGAAAAAGAAGAGGAAGAAGAAGAAGAAGAAGAAGAAGAAGAAGAAGAAGAAGAAGAAGAAGGGGGATCTCGCAGCAGCAGGAAAGAGAGATAGACCGATGAGATCTATGGTTGGAGCGATGACGAGTGGGCCGAGAAAACGAAGCAAGAAGCCAACTCCTCCAGTTACTCCGATCAGCACCTGGGTTGCAGATGCAACAAATAATTTTTCATAAAATGTGTACGGTACTTGCTAATATAAGAAGAAAAAGTAACAATAGCAACATTTACATCAGACTACTAAACAAAACGAAGAAAATTGAGAAGAGCATGATGAAGATGAAAAGGGTAGAAGAATAAACTGAATGGACCGGGATATTTAGAGATTAACAGGGGGAGGGGGAAGGCATTTATATGTCGATGCATGCACTTTTCCGTTCCATTGCTGTGGGTTTCTTTTTGAAGGGCAAACTATCTATGTACAAAGACTTCAAGAGTTCCCATGTGAAACGGTTGACGTAAACAATACAAGATAGTGACGTTTCGAATGTTCTTTTTTCTAGTTTTCGTTAGTTTTAGATGACTAATCCGAACCACGATCGCATCGGGCATGATCATCTACGAATCACCCTCATCCTCACAGCGTACAATGCTCATTGCCTGACGAAGTTTACCAGAAGCATTAAAAATGCGCTATTTTGTTTTTATAACCAAAGTCCACATGAACAAGCTTTTATCAAAAGGCGCCTCACCTGAAAACACGAAGCTACCATGATGTCTCCCTGAAGTTCCCGCATCCTTCCCCGCCAGAACTCGGTCCGGTTCGCAGTCTCTTCGACGGAGACATCAGTTGCATTTTCTGTAAATGAAGCGGTAATGCAAAATAACTTTTATTCCTTTGATATTTGTCACATAAACACACGGTACTACAAACAAAATTGGAATTCATGGAAGCGTCATGGTGTAGTGGATATGGCTCTCGCCTTTTAACCAGAGGGTTTCGGTTCGAGTCTCACCCATGGTGCTAATTTACTTCAGCGAGACATTCATCCTCATTGTGCTGCACGCAGCCCACGTGAGGTAAATGGATATCTTGGTAGGATTCACCTTTGGCGCTGGGACGACGACGACTAAAGCCAGGGTAATAATGATGTAAAATAAGCCTGAAGTACTCTGCAGAATGAAAACATTCGCTCTGTGATCTACGTGTATTTTTATCAATCCATGATTTTCTCTTCTTTTGAAGATAAAAATTTCTGTTGGTTAATCCCTGTACTAAATGAGTTAACAAAATCCTCACCTGGTAAAGGGGCTAAACATGGTCCTCGAAGACTCAAGATGGCGAAGCTAGGAGCTAAGAAAGAAAACGTTCCGCCTTGCACGATGGGTAATCTAAAGTAGATGGGAAGATACCACCAAGAAAAGATGAATAAAGAAGGGTATTGTGGTGACTATATTTCAAACATGACTTTGACATGTTACAAAATAAAACGTTGTCACAAAGGCCGACTCATATCTGGGCCTTCTTTGTCTGCGTTGGTCCAGCTTTTTTTGACAATAAAAACGCACCCTGGACGCACAAAAACACAGGTCATACGACAGACTTACGTTCGGTGTACGCTCCTTGAGCTCAAACCGAACGTCAGTCCACAGTCCGATCAGCGTATACTGTGCGCTCGGGAAGAGGTTTTCATTGTCAAAAGCGCAGGGCCGACGCAGGCTCAAAACGCAAAGGTGTGAGTCGGTCTTTACACATAAAACTTTACTGGTTGGGGATGATTATCAAATAATTAGGTTCCAAGCTTCTATACCAATCTTCTGATTTTGCTGGCTAGCTTCCATCCTCTCCAGAATAATTTCTCAAGCCTAATAAAGTCATTTTGCTACTAATTTCTCCCTGTCTGTTGAGCACTAGTCAATAGATGGGGGATAATTTGTAACAAGTGTCTATGTTCAAATTTGGCTATTTAT
>BQKZ01000004.1:193461-213747 GCA_036244855.1 Temnopleurus reevesii
TGATGGTGGTGAGTTTAGGCCTGAAAATTGAAAGAGGTAGAACAATTTTTCACCCTATGTATTTATTTCTGATATTCATACAGGGTCTTATATGTCACCAATTGGGTGGTCTATCTTGAGGCCATGTTTTATAACATATCATAACGATATGTCTCCCTTGAGTTTAGCGAGGATCGCACCAGCTTCCTTCTGAGCCACATCCTCCGACCCGACCCCATCATCGTATCCATTGGTTACCGTTCTCCCGTTGGTAGGTGGTGGGGAGGATGCAGAGGATGAGATGATGGAGATGGGTACCGTGTCTGGCGAGGTGTCTTCCTTGCCGTTCTGCATCCTGGTGATGGTGTGAGGATGATGATGGTTAGGTTAGGCCTGAAATATTGAAAAAAAAGATAACTCCTCCTTCACTATGTATGTACAATTTCCCCATTTCTCTTTTTTTTTCGGAGAAGTCAACAAAATGCCAATTTTTGTTTGGGGTAGGGCATTTCCCTTTTTCAATTCTGTATTTATTTTGAAAAGAATTTGTAGTTTCGGTATATTGAATTAATTTGACCCTTCCGGAGTCCTATGGTACGCAGAAAGACGCTTGTACAGCTGCACTCTGCCAACATTAAATACTTTCCGTTTGCGTTCAAAGAACGAACATGCTAACGTCACCTGAGCGTGTCGCCTACGCATATATTCAATTTACGATAGACATACATTAACCAGGGAGGTTCCTGCATTAACTATTAACGCAAGTTTAACACAAGTTTTGTCCGGGCAATCTATGACTCCCATTGCTGTGAATCTGGTCACTTTGATTTGAATTGAATTGGTGAATAGCTGACAGTTTTCTGAGTTGCTTTAGATACCGTTGAAATTATGTCATTTTGCTAGGAGGCTTTTGCGATTCAGAGCATAGCAAGATATATGTTTTGGCTTTAGAAAAGTCACGACAGGCCTGCGGTTATGAGCTTCATTCAAACCTGGACAAAATGATCAAAACAATGAATAACGATCAATAATAATCATATTGCGTTTTTCCCAAATGGCCCGAAGCACTTAAAATGAACGCATTATAGCTCAAAGAGGACAACATGTAAGGAAATAAAGTACGGTACATTACGTTACAAGGCGTTATAGAAGTCATGATTGCAAAGGAGACAAGTTTTAGATCTCTTTTTGTCGGTTGAAAGAGATGGCGGCAGCCTGATTGTCAAAGGGAAATTTTTTCCAGAAAAATATCATACAAAATGAAATGCAAAAATTCCTCTTCATTTTCCCAGATTAATCTTACATCAACAGATCAGTTTATACAAAGGATCATTCTTGTAAGCCCCAAATATATACCTTGAAAATACACATTACACCTGGTTGGGTATTTGAGTCATGTAAATAGATGCTCCTTTCTTATGATCTAAAAGAGTAAATTAACGACATTCAAAGAGATCCGAGCATGACTTTAGGACTGTCATGATTCTCATTGCAAACACAGGATGTTTGTAAAGAGGAATCTAACTTTGGAAGCGAAGGAGACAAATAGTTTTGAAAAGTATTTGTAGTATAAATGTGGCGATATACAACTAGATGGTGCGAAAACAGACCTATCCCCATTCAGCGACAAATATTTGGATTAAAGGCTGGGTCTGCGCCAGAAAACTTTTGCTTTGATTAACAGCACACAAAAGAGAACATGAGATAAAATAAGATTGAATTTATTCGGTTGAGAATAAGAGAGTTTTGAATATTTTAATTATATAACCGATCAGTGATTGTAACGCATATTGACAAATCGGTGTGAAATATAAACAATTTCATTTTTCATTTCGTAAAGTCATTTATTACCTAAGTACGATTGTAATTCTTTATGGGAAACACATCTTATACATATCGTAGGCGATGGCTTTTTATTGGACGAGGTGTTAATTGCCATCTTTGAATATTCAATTTGAACAAAAATAAAAATGAATATAGTTTCTTTTCAACAAAATTACAACCGTGCAATTTACGCACAAAGTCCAAAAACTCGCGCGAAATTTAGCAATAATGATATACTTTGAAGTCTGAACACTGGGTTGAGTTTCATTCCTGGGGCCTCTAACATAACATATTCAATTAAACTTACGACAGATATTAATCGTTAATGGCTAAACATGTATAGTAGAGATACGATTGATATTCAGTTTATCGTATCTCTTTTATGCAGGCCCCAAATGTGATTCAACTATATCCACGTGTAGAAAGGTATATTTGCACACAAAAAGCGGTTTTATATTTACTCAACGCATATTTCATCGTCAAGTATTTTGAGCAAAAACAACAGTATTTTGTTTTTAAAGCTTGATGTATATAATGTGTATGTGTGTTAGAAGAGCGCGTATATGCTTGATATGATTCAAATACAAAAGATACGATTGGCTAACGTTTACATTGTGAGTACGCCCAACGCAACAATCAGAACTTGTTTTGCTCTTATAATGAGGACACTTCTCCCATTTTGACCTGCAAAAGAAAAAATGAACAATGAGAACACATTGGTAGCGCTAGGTGAGCCGCAAAAGCAGAATTCTATGAAGCTTGCACTTTTGAGTGCTATGACAAATGGCCTAATTAAGTGTCGTTTTATTGAATTTGCTCTTCTGTTCGCCTTTCAACAAACATACCCCTTCTGATTTTTATATTCCAATCGTTAGCCAGAAGGGGTAGATTACCGATATACAATATATAACAGACCCACTCATAATGGAGCAACGAGTGCCTAGTGGCATACTTGAAATTAAGGGGAACTAACCCCTGGACTTATCATGGTTTGAGTCGAATGAAGAAAAATCAGATGAACAAACTGTGAAAATCCGAGCAAAATCAGTCGTTTTGAGTTTTCAAATTTTAAATTATATTACGATCCATGTAGGGATCCGCGGGTCTGAAATTTTGGAGGAATCTATGACGTATAAATGTTGCACAACTCCTCGTTCATTGTGTATACCAAAATTAAAATTTTCTTTTTTTTTCAGAAAAGTTGACAAAATGTTGGTTTTTCGCTCCAGTGGAGCATGCCTATTTCGATTCTGCATGTATTTGAGAAAGATATAGGTTGAGTCCTTGTGTTAAATTCGACATTAATCCAATTCTAAAAAAAAACTTTATATGCAAAGTGAATAGGGAGTTGTCGCTTTGTACGTCACAAATTTTGCCAAAGTTGCCGAGCGAGATCCTTGTCAGCGGCAGGAATCGTGATATCATTGGGAATTTGAAGAAGAAAAACTACAACTTATCCGAATGGATTCGCCGATTTCTTTCCAATTTTCACAGTTTATTCATCTGATTTTTTTTTCCATTCAATGAGAAAAGTGATAATTTCAGGGGTTGGTTCCCCTTTCATCATCTGAATCATGTAAATAGGCCCTACATCCACTGACATCTCAATTAAGAATAGAGAAGAGGAATTGCATTATTACACCGTCCAGTGGAGTGATGTTCGAAGTTAAAGCGGAACGAATCCTCGAATTATCGTTCTCTCATTGAAAGAAGATAATATATAACATAACATCACATAGCGCAGAAACTTCTCTCATTGAAAGAAGAACATAACACAACATAACATTTGTATAGCGCAGAAACTATTTGAATATAATAGTCTACTGTATACGGTATAAAAAGACTTTGAAATAAATTAAGCAAAATCTGACGCTGAATCCATTCAAAGGTTATGAATCTTTAAATTCCAAGATGGCGATCTATGCGATCAGAAACTTAGGCAAAATATGTAACGTATTTTCAGACAACTTCTTCATACATCTTGTATATATTTTAAAACATGGATTATTATGGCAAATTTACAATGCGGGTTCAAAATTATTCTTTCCAAAATACATGCATAATCGGTAAACATGATAAACGCATGCGAAACTCATATAAAATAAAATCATTGCATATCATTTCAATTCTTTCGGAAATTCGAATAAACAAAGTCAGACATATAGATAATGAAAGTATTATGTAACAAAAGAAATGAAAACTCAAAGAAAAACGTTTGTTCAATTTTTTTTTAAGAATGAAAAAGAAAAAAAGGAGACATATTTTTTAGAGTGAATGAGGAGTCGTCCAACATGACGTCAAATACACTGTTGTGGATAATTTGCTTGGAATCTGTAAAGTATATTTTATAGTTTTCGAATCTCTCTCGAAATATGCTACATTTGATTAATATAGTGTTATGGACTGTTTAATGACCTAAACAGGCAATTTTTCTTGAAGTCAACCATCTGGATAAAGTGAATTTTTCTTACTTCGCATAATATGCTAGCACTTACTTTATGAATTTAAAAAGTTTGACTGGTCTCTGAAAGCCACTGAGCTATGGCACACAAGAATATAGCTCCAAATGACGGTAATTCCGTTACCGCTGATGTGAAAATGCCCGTATTCAAAAGTATACATAATTATATCCCGCTAAAAAGGCTTGATATTCTAAAATGAATCGTGCAATAGATTCAGTAATAACAGAATCCGTAAATCCCAAATGACCCCAATTCAAGTGATATACTCACATAGTGAAATGTATTTCACGAATTCAAGTTGAAGACGCATATACATAATATACACATAATATACATCCAAAATAATATACCATCAAATAATTACCACAATCAGCAAATAAGAATATTAAAAAAGTCTTCGAGAATGGCTCTCCCAGCCAATAAGTCGAAATTTTGCGTGCAACGACCACCGTTCAAAGCGCCGCCTCGCACTCCCCGCCGGTTCCCGACACTTAATTCACACTACCAACATCGCAAAGTACACGAACCATGAATATTGACTCGCTTTGGAGCAACTTTAGGAACTTTTATTTTCATAACTTTCCCGTGAATTGGCTTTCTTTGTTCACCACTTCTCTCGCACTTGCGCCTCCATGGAATACAATCAGTAGTGTTTTATTCATTCACACGATCAGATGACAATTGGTATTTGATTCATTTAACACCTTTCTGTTTGAAGAAGGGTTCACACCAACTTAGCCCAAACCGTACGGTTTATAGAAAACTACCACAGAAATACGGCTGCTTATATGTGCAGCACGACGGATAGTTTCACTTAAAGAGTCAAAACCTTAACAAAAACTACGACAGAAATACGGAAGCTTATGCACCGTTATGCGTGCAGCGCGAAGGCGAGTTTAGCAGGGTTCACACCAAGAGCCCAAACCTTAAATGTTTCAGAAAGTACATTAATACATAAACTTATACGTGAAGCGCAAACACAAGTTTAGTGTTCAAACTTACTTTCGAAACATTAAGGTTTCATAAACTACGACAGTAAGTTGTACATTAGCTTGAAGGTGCACCGCGACAGTGAGTTCTCCAACTCGCCTTTGTGCCTTGTTCAAGACGAAAAGGCGACTTGAATAAGCACACCTTGGTGGCTTGTTTAAGAATAGAATGCGAGGAGGCAACTCGGCTTGATGCCTTTTCTCGGACGAGAAGCTGAGAGGGTACCTTAATTAAATCGATAAGGCGAGAAGGCGAGAAGGTTAGAAGACGACATGTACAAACTCACCTTTGCGCTGCACCTATGAGCTTCTGTAGGCCTTTTGGAATTCGGTGTGCTCTGGGTGTGAACCTAACCTTTGATGAGTGAGAATCAATCTGGCACAAAAGTCAGCGGGGGAAGTGTGACGATTTGGCGCCTGTTTACAAGAGCTGGTGTTGGCACACCCAGTACAAGTTTGTACAATGTGCTATCTCCTAGGTTTGTATACAACTTGTCCTATGCAATGAAGGTGGGAGAGATAGGTCAATATTTATGCATTGAGATTGATACGTGGATCCTCTTTGTCTACTTTTTGTTGTCCCCCCCCCCCCCCTCTTTCCCTCTCTCTCCCTCTGTCATTCTTCTTCTCTTTTGGGCAATTCCACGGCATTATTTTTTTCCGTTACGGTAAATCTCAACCATTCTCTCCCCCCTCTCTCTCTCTCTCTCTCTCTCTCTCTCTCTCTCTCCCTCTCTCTCTTTCCCTCTCTTTTCATTTACATAGTCTGTGGTTCTACGAAGAAATGGTAGCTAAATGCTATTGTTTCGTAAAGACAATGAAATCCCGATATATCAACAGTATGAATTGGTGTCCTATTGAAAGATGCTGTAAGGAATTTGATTTCTCCCAACCGCCCACACCGCATGATACACAACACATTCAAGCCCTCTCCAGGACAGCGCTTACGCTTTTTGTGAGAGTACTCATTAAAGATTCAAGATTCAAAATTCAAGATCTCCTGAGCTCGACATGTTCTATCGCTGTTGACATGGTTGATGCTATATTCTTATGATAACAGTACTTTGTTTTAGTGTCTCTACTGTCTTTCTTGTGTTGTTTTGTTCTGTCTATGTTGCTTAGTTTTCATATGGTGTTTTGTTATCGTGTTTTATAATATGTACTTCTTCTATGTAATGTTTTCATATCGGTCGGCCTCCCATAAGGGCATTCCTTTTTGGCTGTTACCGTCAATCAGTTTAAAAATACTCTGCTACATATTTTACTCTGTAAATTTTAGTGTTATTTGTATACTGTTTGTGAAATGCATGGATAAACTGAATAGTTTATACTCAATGTTCGCCAGCACTAGAGTTCATGAAATTTGAAAGACGCTCAATGCTCACAGGAGGACGCATAGCACCAGCCGAAGTCGTTTTAAGCCCCGGTCACATAGGACCCCGGAAGCAACACGATTCACCCCGACTCGTTGTTCTGAGGCAGTTAACTGTGAATTAACAAAGAATCGGGGTGAATCGTGTTGCTTCCGGGGTCCTATGTGACCGGGGCTTTACTGGCCTAAACAAACTGTTTTTCTGTCGTGGTATACGGTATCTTTGGTCCTAACACGCACTGCAAAAAAGAGGTACCTATAGCCTGCAAACTTTCGCGAAAAGGTGTGATTTGCTGCAAAACTTTGAAAAGTGCAATATTATACCTTTTGACAGCCTCAAGCAGACACTGTGTTATGTTACGGAATAATATTTATGCTTGGGAGTGTCGCAGATATAGGACCATTGGACAAGACGCTGTTTCAAATGTGAGGGCTCGAATCTTCTAAGATTCAAAGAGTGCAAATCATAAGCTTTATGGTTTGATTTTGATTTGATTTGATTTGATTTGATTTGATTTATTTATTTTACATTTAAAAAAAACATACAATGTTACAAAAAAATAAATGTGAACAATATCGAGCAAACATATATTGAAACAAAATCACAAAAGGAAAATCGCATACAGAAATTTACAGGACAATTTTTTAAAGGTGTGGTCACACCGGCCGAGCAGAGCTTTAGCGGTCCTTTCGCGGAAGGAATTGGGGATTTAATTTCGGCAACGCTCGTCACCGCTCACAAAGTGGGTAGAACAATTGATCTCTTTTGTAAAACGCTTACCTCCGCCCATCTAACACCGCTTTTTCTATAGCCTGGTTATATCGGATGGGCGGTGCTAAATAGCTGTCCTGGGCGGTGACAAGAATTCATCACCGCTCGTAACCGTTCACCTCCGTTTAACATAAGTTCGCCTCCGCTAAGTCAAGGCAGGTTTCCGCTCGACCACCGCTTATGGTCCCTCCTACCGCTCTGAAAGTTTTGAGCTGCACAAAATATTGCGAGCGGAAAGAAGCGAGGGGACTTACCGCTCTGGCAAAGTTCATGGCCGCTCCAACACTGCCCTGCTACCGCTATACGGTGGTTGGTGGACGCTTGGATCCGCTAGGCCAACGCAGAAATCTGCATTGCTTCCCACCGAGACCCCAAACAACAAAGCAATCGCATATAGCGCAACGGAATTTTAATCACTTTGAAATTCTCTTGTGTGAATGCACTGTCGTGGCAGCTGGAATATTTCCCAGGTGCTACGCAGTGTACTTCACACAATGGAATTCAAAGAATAAAATCCCATTCAATCCTCGGATCCCTAACCAATGTACAGAATCCTCTTTTCAAAGACGGCCGAAAGTGGGACATGGCTTTTGGGTTAAACTTCCGGCGAACCAAAGCACGCATGTGCATGATGTCGATCTGCGTTGACCGAGCGGATCCAAGCGGCCACAAACTTGCGTCTAGCGGTGCGTGGGCGGTGTACAGCGGTGGTGAACTTTGCCAGAGCGGAAATTGCCCTCTCCTTATCGCTCGCAATCTTTTGTGCGGCTCAAAACCTTTTGCATTTTGGAGCGAAACTAGGGACCATGACAGATTGGAGAGCTGATCCAGCGGTGCGCTAGTGGATGCCAACGTATGTTTAGCGATGGCGATGGTGAACGGTTGGGAGCGGTAATGAATTTTTGTCTCCGCTAAAGGACCGCCGAGGCTCCGCTCGGCCGGTGTGACCATACCTTTACTAATAAAGGGTGGAATTAACGACAAAGCAATTATGAATTTGAAATAGAGGGTGTGCTGGAAAGCAAGGCTTGTGATACACACACCCCCGTTTTAAGGTTACACTAAAGAAAATAATTATAGTCGTTATAAAGGATAAGGAATAGTTAAATAAGGACGAATAAAGATATGGTGGAGTACGGAGATGCATCTATCAAACGGTATGAATAGTAATATAGAGTAGGGCAGAGGAAGAGAGAAGGTCAAGGAAAAGAGAGAGGACAGGCGCAGCTGTACCTAGGATTCGTGAGGCGAATGCCTTATAAGAATTTTTTTGTGTGTATGTGAAAAAAAAACATTTATATTTGAAATAAAGTTAGGAAAACGAAACGGCTTGGGGTACGAAGTGGGGTACTATTTCACCCTAAGTGCATGATGCTCTTAATATTGCACTCGTTTGCACTTTTAAAGGGGCAAATACCATTCATGCCTTTATTCCTTGATATGTCAGCATTTTTAAACTGTGCAGCATTGGCATTATTAATCCATTCCGCTATATCATTTCCATGAACAAAAATAACAGAAAAATGCCCATCTCCCATATCGCTATTATTCAACTTCGAAAAATCGGAATAATACACTACACGGAAGACCTAGTTTGTCACGCATCATATTCAATAAAACGTGAGATTTAACAATAAAAGCAAAGGACCCTCTCCGCGAAAATGTAATCTGATAGTATGACTGCCCAAATTATTTAAAGTCTTTTGTACTGTTCTTGCATTTGGATTATAATGCGAGACAGCAAAGTAAATAACTATATAGAATTCCCATAGATGGCAAAACAGAGAGATATGAACCATACACCATACAAATTCCTTTTTTTTTGGGGGGGGGGGGGGGGGGTAAATAGTATAGGCCCTGCAACATAACATAAATCATATATTAAAGTGTTACAATCGAAAGCAATCTCTGCAATGTTACAGCCACCCCCTCCCGTTGCAAATCGGATGAAAATTAAAATATGCATTTTGCTCCAGGAGCATGATGGGAACCAAATTTTACCTTGCATATAAATCTGATCTTGTTATCCTGTTTAAATGTTTAAAATGTTCTAATGAATAAATACATACATTTACCATTTGCGCAATCTCTGTGGTTTTGGTGAGACGCGCATTATAAAGAGTGTTCCTAATGGCGCATGACGATCAACTGCAAATTGCAATTTACATCAACTTTTGAGCAACATCATCTAGTCCTTCCTACATGTATACATGGCAATATCCTTTGTTTTTATCTTCCCAAAGATATAAATTAGTCTCACCCTTTGATATCTTTGATGTTTATAATAAGCACTGTTCCCAAGATCAGCAATGGGGCGCGCGGCCTTGCAGGTATAATAACGTTCTTTGCGAGCTTCGGTGAAATTATTTACATTTCTAACGTTTTCAATAACGAATGATGTGTTCATCCTTGGGCAAAAGCAGTCAAATGCAGTCACAATGATGTTGGTGTTTGGTCAACATATTCGTTGCCTCAGATTTGTGCGTCTCTACGCGAGACTGCTGACCCTTTCTCTGGTACTCACTGGGTGAAAAGTGCATCGTGGAATTAACTTAGGAGAACTCGGAAAACGCAATATATATGTTATAATAATTATTATTATTATCAAAGGAACATAGTCATGAAGGAAGGGAACTTAACGCGATGAAGCCCTGCCCGTACTTCTCTTATTTATTTCACAAATCAAAATGGCTGCTTTGCCTTCCACTTCACCAGAGACTAATATGACTACATATTCAAATATCTAAATAAATCGACAAATAAAGAATAAAGTAGATGTACCCAGCTAGAATGGACAAACACAGTTTAATAAAAGAACCAATAAGTAAGAAAATAAGATATGACAAAAGAGAGTAGAATGAACATGAAGGAATGCAGGAATGGTTTAGCTGCATGGGTTGAACTTAAGAGTCAGGTGAGTTGTGTAATGAGTGAGCACACTTGAATAGATTTTAAAAAAAATGAGAAGCATGACAGATTGAAAAAAGAGGAATAGACCAGACAATTGGTTAGAGTGATATCTCGAATAGGAAGAGAAGACAAGAAAAATGACAGAATGTTTGGCAACTGAAAATGAATAACATAACGTATGCCAGTCATTTAAAGCTCTAGTAAAGTTTTGGTAAAAACGAATCCACAAATATTATCTTCAAATCTAAATAAAATGAAATATAGTTTCATCAACATATTGCACAAAAGATTGTATGAAAATGAATAGGTTTTGATAAAGCTACGACCTAAAATGTGCAAACGTTTCTTAATCTCGGGTACCCCCATACTGAAATAATAATTTATTTCTTGATAAAGGACACCTTCCCATGCACAGAATTAGATGAAAATTCCAGAATTTAATTTTTGTATGTACCTATTTATCATTCTTTTGTCAAATCTCGGAAATAACCTCAGACATGCCCAATAACAGACAAACTATCGTTACTTCCAAGAGAGGGGACGAAATAGGATTTTAACGGTCAAATTAAAATCTTAAAGAAGAATCAATTTATAAAAAGATATAATTATGTTTCAAAATGAGTATAAGCCATATATGTCATATTAAACATTCCGGGGAATTCACATTTTTTAGTCGTTACCAAAAACTTTATTTGGGCTTTAAAATTTAGATCTTCAACGAACTTGAATAGAAAATTATGCAAACACGATATTCCAGAATATCAACCCTCATGGGATATCCTTGTCAATGTAATTTTCTTGCATTATGACGAATCAAATCAAATCAAATCAAATCAAATCATTGTCACGAACATGCTTTGGAATGTTTTCAAAGAAGTGTTGTACACAAAAGATGCTCTCCAATCCGTGTGCATCAAAAGCTGTTCGGTGAATTACAAAAAGTGTTTTGATGTTCATTGAAACATATCTGTTTGCTTTGTACAAATGGTAGTACCTTTCAAAGAGGGCGCAAAAATAACATTCATAAGGGAACAAAGCTTTTCTATTCCCATATTTCAGAAATTACCCGTAAGGTGTCACTGCACTATTTATTCAATTTCTGTTATTTTAATTTGTTTCGAGACTCAATGACACGTATGCATTTAAAACGTCTATCTAGCAGTCATGCAATGACGTAGAAATATGGAGGAAAGATGTTAGACCAGGGAGGTGTCATAATTGGAGCGACAACTCAGAGTCAAGCATGTGAAACACCTGGTTATATTCACGAGATGAACAATACATAGGGCGATCCTTTGATGTCCGCGGTTCCATGCCGCCAAAGGAGTGATTTTAAGATATCAACCGATCTAAAGATTTAGGATGTGCAGTAAATTTAGGGTATAAGTGCACACAAATTACAAATGTGAAGTTGTATTGATAATAATTTTGGAACATAAACTTAATTTACAAGTCTCACTTTGTAATATTTATTGAGATATAGCTAAGAAACTGTAATTTACATGGACTCTTTTTGCTACAGATTTAAGTGTGTTCCGATTACTTCCGATCGTTGTATTTTTTATATTTATTTATTAAGATATTGTTCTATCAAATTCCTTAAGGCCATTCGTGCCCAATAATGCCCAATTGTAGAAATCATTGTTTTAATTCTTGCAAATTCTGGTCGCTGGTATCAAATTTCACTTAATCTGTGTGTTTATTCCTGTTCGGTACTTGTTCAGCGAAATCCTGAGAATATATAATTACCATCACAATAAAACTATCGTTATTGTTTACGAATGGCTATTCTCACAACGGGTTTAGTGATTGTTCTCCGTCTTGGTGAAACGTTTTATGAAGCACATATTTGTCATTTTGTCATTCGTTAAGACGCTGCATGGAACCTTATTCAAAGAGATGTTATTCCAGTTGTAAAATGTCCTTGGTTAGACGAACGCTCACTGCGTTAAGTTGGGGTTCGGGCATAAAGTGTCTTTCTTCTGAATATCTTTGTCTATGGACCGTTTTTTAAATTTCACGAACGGTAGCCGATGTCGGGAATGATTGAAATAAAATGTGTGATTGAGTTGTTTAATTGAATTATTTGAAATACCACATGTACATTTTTGACTGTACGAGAAGGGTTGTCTTGCTTTGACGTACACACTTAAAAAATAAAGGTGCAACATTGCACCTTCTAAGATACAAACATATGCAAATTTGGAGGCATCTTTTTGGGTGCAATAGTGCAACATTGCAGTATTGCACCATTCGGGTCAACTATGATTCGGGTGATAAAATCGAAGCACAAAAAGGCACGCCTTTGCACTCTGCAGAGGATTCGAACCCTTGCCTTGGAGGATGTAGGATCGCTTGTTTCTAAAACAGCGCCACGTCCGATCGCGTCACTCCCCCATGCATAGGCGATGGTGATTCTAAAGTATATTATGTCAAACAAGGACCCTATAACGGAACACAGAGTCAGGTTGAGGCTGTCCAAAGGTACAATAACGTACATTCAAAATTTTGCTGCAGATAACACCTTTTCGCGATAGTTTACACCACTTATGTCTGCACCTGCAAAAAATATACATCTCATATTAATGCGGTTCAATCCTATAAAATCATGTTATGCTGTACATTACTTTTCACCCATTTTGTTATAGTTTTATTGTTGTTGTTGTTGTAATTATTTCATACCTTGTATACTCTGCTCCCGCAATGTTTATCCCAGGTTTATATGTTTGTAAATATGCTTGTATTCATTATTCTGAGATGAACAATAAAGTATGTTTATTTATTTAAAAAAAAACATATACATGTATTACCATAATCCTCCATTATTAGGAACCTTGGTTTGTGCATAGTTGTCACATTACCAATGATCAATAAGAGGTCTTACTGTACGTCATGGATTTTAAGACACGTTTATGAAATTTGCAATTTTGGGACAAAGAGTATGTGGTCTGCGTTGCAAAGATGGACACAGGATGTAAAATTCATAAGAAAAATCAACAACAATTTTGCGACTACTGGATTCAAGTTTTGCATGACTAGACCCACGCTACGAGACTGCTTCTGGTAGTTTCTGGTAGCAAAGATTGTGGCCTGTGGCGCAAACCTTGCGTTTGAGTCGCAAACTTTGTGACCTAGGTCACTAGGGTCATGAAATTCACGCGCTAAATCTAAAATGCCATTACCTGCATGGGCGGTGTTTCACCAAGATAAAAAAATATTTAAGAACAACTGGCATCAGTTTTTGTGCAAGATACTCGTAAGATTATCATAGGCGAAATAGCCGAAAGTCTTTCTTTCTTTAACCTGTTGAAACAACGCCCTGGGCCCCGTAACATAACTATTTCTAATCAATCGTACGATTGATATCAAACGCAAGTAAGTGGGAAATCATGTACTAAAGTTTGCGATTAATCGCAACGATGAGTGTATCTCTTTTATGTTACGGGCCTCTGCTGGTCACAAACTTCAAGGAGCACAATAAGCCGTGTATTGAGCCTACATTGAAGCCAATAGAGATACCCATCATAAATCTATTTTTTTTCTTGTTTAAAATCCTGAAAAGAATTATCATACCATGTACAGTATACGCAACTTCGAATAGTTTGACCCAATTGCAGAAAAACAAATATAACTCTGAAGTTATTCGCTAGTTGAAGAAACTCATAACCGTCGCACAATGCGCCATGCAAACACTCTTTGGGCCACGAGAGTAACGAATCAAAAAGGTTTTCTCTCTCTAAAGGTCAAAAAAGTTTAATAAACATTCGAAATATCAGGGTTTTTTTTATTAATCTTCTATTAGATGTGATATCAGAAAGGGTGACGGGCTCAATATGAATAATATATACTTGCAAAACCCACATAGGCCAGATCCACATAAATATAATTACACTCCATTTACCCTTATCCAGTGAACAGACGGCTAAATGCCGGGCGTCGTGTTTAATCGTGTCGGACGAAATATAATAATACTACAGTGTACTAGTAATGTATCTTATTTAACCAGGGTAGCCACATTCAGCTGTAAGCTAGCTGCTATTCCAGTGGGCCCTGCATAACATAAAGTTATTATTACCCTTCTCCTTTCTTAAATGCCGAGCGCCTGGCAAGAAGGAAGATGGGCCCATTTTTATAAGTCTGTGGTATGACTCGGCCGGGGATCGAACCCACGAGCTTCCGTTCATGGGGCAGACGCTCTAACACTGAGCCATACATGACCGGTATAAGGGCAACAAAAGATGACGGGAAAACAGTGGGATTGCCATATCGCACTGGGAATTACCGACTATAGACCGGCTAAACTCCGGCTAAACACTGGGTAAGTATGGGTTGAGACTGAATGATGCAAAGGGGATTTCACTGTAGTAGAGAGGGGGCTCATTGATTGTGTCCTTTAGTAATTTGTTATTAGCCTGAGCTATGGAACTACGCATACATTGAATCCCATTCAAATATATTCCATTTCGTGAAATTTTTAGGTCATGTAAGTCCACTTTGAATTTGTATAGGCTATTATCAAAAATAGGTCACAATTTGTAATAGTCTTTGAATTAGTATTCTGAAGGATTTGCGAATGACCCTGTCTAACAAAGCTGTAACTCCCTTTTACATCCCGTTCATTCTAAACTTGTTTTCGGAGAAACTTCACCGCCAAGCATTATCAATAGGGTTATGTTTGGGAAGAATTATTCTGGTTGAAATATGAGAACATCACAATTGTGAACCATATCGGGGAGAAATTATGTTAATTATAATTTTGAACGCATTCGCTTACCCCCCCCCCCCCTAAAAAAGAGAAGAAAATGTCTTTTTTCCCCCAACTGAGCATATAAAATCAACTTCTGTCTGCTGATTTGGTATTCGGCGAATAATAATGATAATAGTATTGACATATACCGTAAACTTTAACAGGATATACAACATTTTAGAACAAGTGATTCTGTAGATGTGACTAGTTATATGACAATTAAATTGTTACCTTCTCTAATTATGATACTTTAAACTAATTGCACTATTACAATTGTTGAATTTAATCGTATGAATGAGCAAAATTTACCCATCGGTGATTAGGGGTTAAATGTGTATACCTGCTAAAAGAAGTTAAAAAGTTACGCATATTTTTTAAAGTTATTTACAAGGAAGAGGTAATTGTTAAATGACCCTGATCGATCATATTTCAAATCTGAGTGACGTCACAGTGAGTGAGAAAAAGGGTGTAGTTTGTTTCATACAGTTTGTTCAGTCAGCGGGTCTTCCGCGCGGAAAAATAAAAAAGAGCATTTGTCCTGTTATAATTCTAAATAATTCTATTTGGCTGCTTTCGATTCACACCTTAATTGTTAATCATCCGTGGTAATCGTCACGTACACAATTCCATGTATCTATTCGTGTGATTGAATCAGGGTTTGTCAAAGAACTGTTATTTGCTGAGGCCTTCAAAAATACACAAAGAGCTGGTTGAGTGAAATGAAAAAAGGTATTGAAATCTCGACTTAAACAATATGAACAGAATCTTGACTGCATTATGTCGATGATGTTTAATGAATACAGTTCAAAATTTCCAAAAAAAGGAACCAAAAAACACAATTAAACAGGCAAAAGACAATACGAGGAAGACGATCTAAAATAAAAAGAGTCCACAAAAAAAGCAACAGAAACAAAACTACAAGTTGGAGATAAATAGTAAAAACAGAATATAAAACATTTCATTCGATCAGACCAGAGAGATGGGATTTTAAACTCACAACTCATGATCAGACGTTGCTTTTGGATACTTTCTCTGCATGCATGGGAAGGGGTCTCCATCAATCATTGCACTAAGTACAGAAGTATAACTTCTTTTCTTTCTTTCTTTTTTTTGTGGGGGGGGGGGGTCTTCTATTTCTGAGTCTTTCGGATTTGTAAGTCATTATAAAACAGTGATACAAACAAGATACATTCGGTAGATTGCAACCCATGCATAGTTGAGAACTTATTTATAGTGACATCAAGATGCGAGTCCCCAGTGCACCAAATTGGCAGTTTATTGGCCTCTCCAAAGAACGATTTGCCCTTTTTCTCATGTAGATGTATTATAAGAAGAAACATTGTTGGTATTTTCTTATCACATATACGTCCGAATACCTACATGGGTTCAAGAAGATCAGAAAGTGGAGCAGAATAGGGGACGAAAGGATGCAAGGGGCCAAGTAGTAAATGGTTGACCAATTTGTTATATTGCCCATTTAATTTGTGAGGGGCGACTTGAGGAGGGGGGGGGGACATTGCGTCTAAACCCAAACCCGATTTTGGTTTTAATAATCCGTTATTTAGTTTAGTTTAGTTTATTTTTCTTCTACAACATAATTTCGAAGCATAGCAAAAATAACATGATTCATGCGTATCATTTTGACAAAGGGTCACAAAAATGAACATAAATATCAAATAAAATACTATAAACTGTGATGACAATTTGTCAACATACACTGTATAACATATAAATAATAAAAGAAGGATTATCTTGTAAGCAAATTGCTTGAAAAAATAAGACAACCCTGAGAAAAACGAATATAATTGATCAGTATAATTATTCGATGCGCAAAATTAATATCACAATTTTTGCAAATATTAAAGAGATGGAGATGAGGAGGAAGATGAAAAGGATGTACATGAGGATGATGGTGGGAGTGAAAAAGATGAGAGTGAAAATGAAAGTGGGGTTTGTACGACATAAACCCCACTTTCAGTTATAAACATAAACCCCACCCCAGTTATTGTGACATAACTTTCTACGAAAGACACTTGAAACAGAATCCGAAAACGATTAGAGCTTTCATTGTGAATAATAAAGTGAGTAGCTAGATGAATATAACATTACACAATGCCTTTCAGTCAATGAAGGATAAACATAGAGAAATCGATAGGATTTTTGTGTCACGCAATACTATTTTGTGTCACGCATTACTATTCCTGGCTGGACTTTTTTGTTGTTGAAGAAAGGGAGTATTTATTTATAATGTGCATTTCGCGTAGCAGTGTGATCTTACAGAGTAGCGCATGCAATGTAAGATGAACTTGTCTGGACCCCTTCCAATTCCAGGGACTATTGTATGAAATGTATATTATTAAAACGAGAAAATTATGCTTACTTCACTCCTTCTTACTGTTTAGTATAATATATCTTTAAAATGTTTCAATATTGTCAGTCTCCGTTCGAAGAAAATATAAATCAGTCAAGGTATTTTCAGGACTCCGATGCAACCTCTGGTACAAAAATATGCGAAAATTTCCAAACGGCGGATCACTTTGATTCATTTGAAAAATGCTTACCCAAATGACGTATTATTTTAAATACCAGAGAGAGTTAACGAGAGACCAGTGGAACAAACATGATTTATACTTCAGAATTTATTTCGTTAAATGGTTTGTGGATAGTGTTAACCATTGCATTGAAGGAAACACATATTAAAACGATGTAGTTAAACATAACTATATGTAGTCAGCTGGTGAACTAGTTTTATTTTATAACTTTTCAGTGAAATATGACAGAAACTCAGTCAAACCCAACAAGAAGTACAGTCAAATTTTATTACAATTACTGTTGTTATCCAGGTGACCACTTTCTTGTCATTTAAACTGGTTTGTTTCAATAGTGTGGCTATTTAAACTTTTTATATGAACTCAACGAAAATTCACTCAAGAAATTATCAATATTATTCAAAGACTTTTCGTCAACAAGACTCTCCTTGAACTTACCTCCAAATCTGAAGATTTGTACAACGGGAAATACACTTGCTGCGCAACGAGACAGTCTGTTCCAGATATCCAGATTTCACCAAATATTTCGCCTTGACTGGTTATACCGACTACCGCATGTAGGACCTTCCAAAACCGTTATCCTAAAAGGACGCTTTCGAAAAAAAAGAAAGGCTCACGCATATCATGTAAGCCAAATTATCCCCTTGGTCACTTTCCCAAAGGTTAATAGATGTTCGATAATTTCAAAGAAGAGATACAACGATCGATCTGAATATACCGCAGCCCCCGTATACTCGTTCTGTTGTATATATTTGTCCTTCGGTGTATCAATAGTGCGTTGAATGGGTCCGAAATGCCACTTTGACTCTTGCCCCGGCTTTTATATGGTGCTTGCTTAACCCGACAAAGCCAAATAGGGTGAGAAAATGAACATCAAAAACTGCTATGAACGAGTATTTGCACAAGGAACGCTTTTTATGGTGCATCAGAAAACAAATTCGAGTGATCGATCTATCTTAAAGAGGGGCTAAGGCGCCCCCTACTTTGACAGTCGTATGGCGTGTCCAAGTACCAGTATATTGTGGAAATACATTGTATATAGAAGCAGCAAATTGGTGTTTTGGTATTTGTATTCACTTTATGATTCGGACCGCTCCGAGGCCGAACCAAAGAAAAATGTAATTTTTCAACCAAAACAAATTGTCATGAAAACATCGCCGGCGTTTTTTTATCATCATCACCACCATCATCATCGTGATCCTCAACATATTTGTCTCTATCAAATCATCCTCGTCATCATCATCATCATCATCATCATCATAATCATCATCATCATCATCATCATCATCATCACCATCATAATCATACTCATCATCCTCCTCCTCCTCATCATCATCATCATTACCATAATCATAAACATCCTCATCGTTGTTGCCATCACCTCCATTATCACCACCACCACCATAACATCCTTTATTTTTTTTACATCTACTTTTCATTCAAATTTCTCTTATCCTCTAAATTATCACCATTACCATCATCACCACGATCACCACCACCACCACCACCATCACTAATATCATCATCCTCCTAATCATCACAATCATCATTATCACCATCACCATTATCGTAATCCGCACAATCATGATAGTCATCATTTTCCCTTTTCTCATTCTCAAAGTTTCTTCCGTCAAGCCAAACATAATCAACGATAATCACAATTATCAAAATATTTCATAATCAATTTGCAATCATTCATCAAATAGAAAAAACAAGCTCTTTTCCCCAAGACGTTTTCTGGCAATTTTAATTTTCAGCAAATAATTATGGACAACGTTGATGCTTTTGCTTGCTTTTCCCTCCACTACTTCCATATCAACACAACAACAAAGTATCCCCTAGTTGAAAGTATACAGCATAATTTAGGGGAACGTGCAGTAATTGGACTTACAGGTAATATTTATACACTACTAGCTAGATTTATGTGTAACAAAATAAGCATGATCCAAGATGTTATGCGTGATATAACACACGTTAAAAATGACGTTTTTTAAATTCACTCAAATCATTTTTAAGGCTATAAACCGGGCAAAAATGGGGATTTTCTCATTCATTGGGGCCCGTCCCAGGTGTCTTTCCGTTAGGTTATAGATGGACAGACCCATTCTTTCAATCTTGACATGTTTTGTTTTTTAAACAAAGTCATTTTTTTCAAAATATTTGCCTATGTATTCGTACCCTTCTGTCAGGAGTATGTGAGTAGGAGTCTGAAAATTGACATCAAAGCAAACATATCCTTTTTGTTATGTGTGAACAATTATTGACATAATTCTTGGTACATGGTACTCACAAACAGAACCTAGTGACTTTTGAAAAGTGACATTTTTCTCTGTTCACTCATGCATATCAAAATGGAGTCATTCTGGGGCCAATTGCACGAAACAGTCTTAGCTATCCTCTCCATGCTAAGGTGGCTTAAGTTCTTGACCAACTCTCTTAAAATAGTCGTATCGACGCTAATGTCTATGTTACGAGGATGGCACAAGAAGTCAAGACGTCTAAGCATGGAGAGGATATCTAAGACTATTTCGTGCAATCGGCCCCTGATTTGTTATAGAGAAAGGTTTGTTATGTCTATCATTTTATCGTTATAAAAAAAACTATTTTTTATTTGCGTGTATAGCGAATGTCTGCCAACAAATAAATGCGCGCACCGCGAGGAGGGAGGGGGGGGGGGGGGGG
>BQKZ01000004.1:241521-251952 GCA_036244855.1 Temnopleurus reevesii
ATTACCCGGCCATAGCATAGCTGCCAAGTAGGCGCTTCTGCATTTAGAAGAATAAATTCCTGCCGGTACCCATTCACCTCACCTGGGTTGAGTGCAGCACACTATGGGTAAATTTCTTACTGAAGGAAATTAACGCCCTGGGAGAGATTCGAACCAGCGACCCTCTCGTTAGGAGGCGAGAGTCCGAGCCACGACACCACGCTCCCATCTAATTAGGATGAGATGTGCTTTCTACGTGGTCTATGTATTTATCTTATAAATGTAATGCTTACATTATCTACCAGTTCTGTCAAATCTCTTCTAAAAAAAAAATCTGTTTTCATCCTGATAATCACGTGTCACTATTTTATTATTATGTATTGTTATATTGTTATATTTTATTCATACCACATTTATCGTTGTATACAAATTGTAGTATTATTATTATTCGATGTACAGCACCATGGGGCTCATTATTGACGGACTTTAAAAGAAATCACTGTTATTATTATCATTATCATTATTTTTTATCATTGTCATTATTATTATTCTTTTAGTATCAATATCATTATCGACCGTAAAAATAGAGCTGGCAATGCTATTGCCGAATCGTCCCTGGGCGTAATGCTCACTGAACAGTGCAAAATATGCCAGACGCGTGGCATTATATTATTGATGGACGTCAATAAAAGTTGTAGATACTTGTTGAGCCTTATTTGGTTTGGTAGCATGCGATTTCGTTAGATAAAAAAGCTTACGGGGCAAGCTATCGATCTCTTTCAATGCACTGACGCCTTTTTATTTTCGGTACAGCGTCCAGGTGCCTAATAATATACTTATCTATATTATGACGTGGGCATTTATTTTGGAGTAAGCTCACAATAATAACACATTTGCCCCCAAATGTTATACTTTGTCTACAGATGGCGCAAGACTGGATTGTGCATGGGCATTTCCTTTTTAGCTGCTACCTACAAGCAGTTGCAAGTTTTATGTTTCGCTACTTATTTTACCCTGAACTTTTGTCACGTGTTTTATGCTGCTTAAGAAATAAATGAATAAACTGAACTAAAAAAAAATGAAGCAACACAATGGCGTATATCATTTTTTTTTATTAGCAATTCTCGTTTACAGCTGTATATTCACATTGAGTAATTTAGTGGTGAACATTTTTGGACTTCTAAAGTTTATGTGGGCTACAGAGTCAAGGAGCCGTAACCTCGCATATAGAGGAGTGTTATATTAGAACAATCTTGATCATCTATGTACTTACCGGGAATAGTTTGAACATCAAGACCTTTTTGGAATGACATCCATGTTGTTTGGAGTAGCGGAAGAACGGCACACCAAACCGAGCAATGTACTGAGAGAATATGGTCATCAATCCTATTGTCCTAATGATTAAAATATACCAAAGAAAAGTATGAAGATAATTATGAACGGTTTGTGTAATATGCTGAATTACAGGAAGGACGGGTTTGTTAAAAGAGAGATACAAACAGATCTATAACGCTTGTGAATTTAAGTTGCATGACAGTAGAATACAAAATTTAATACAATTGCAAACAGTTATTTAATTGTAAATTGTACAAAATACTTTGTAGAACTTTCTTTCTCTTTCTCTTTATTTCATCCGCGATTAGGGACATAATTTGTGATAAGCGCGTTACAAATGCTGTCCATTATTATCATTATGATAATACACTTCGCTAAAAAGTTAGGGATCATTATGAAATGTGTACAGAACTTTGTGTTCGAGGTTTTACACATATATATTTGGAAATACACCCAAATGTAACTGGCTTGCATGTTATTAGAGACACTCTAATCATATTCACACATGAGTGATTTCAGTTTTTGCATGACGTCTCTCATTTCACTAACACATCCTAAAATGAAGTTCAAACTAAGATGCAAAATCAATAATGAAGTGGAAGATCAAGCGCAAAATTAAGTGCAAAATCAATAACTACTTTTTAGTAGTGTACAAAAAGACTCAGTCCAACCTTTTTCGTAAATAACCAATGAATGCCCATGTCGTAGATTTATACATTCAGCTATTGACATGATTGAAATCGAACAACTGCCTGAGAAAACACAACCCTGGATAGGATTTGTTTGATGTGATTACCCATGAGCGAGCCCATAAGCTTACGCCACACGAAATTAAAGACACGCCAGATTTTACAGCGCATGATTTGTCTACTTACATGAAAGCAATGCCCCAATGCCCGGCAGCGAAGTCGGCAGCCTCCTTGAACAGCGCCAGCCCGATGAGACAGATAGTAGGAGTGATAGAGAGGGGGCCAATGAACCGAAGCATGAAACCAATCGTGCCCGTGAAACCAATTAGCACCTATGAATTGGTAAAAAAGATTGAGAATGAAACTGGTATAGCGACAAGAACACGTGAATTCTCAAAACGATGGTGTTAATAACATGAATTATGTACGCCTATATTGTGCAACATGTAACACCAGGCTTGTGTTTCATGAAGCTCTTCGGAGAGTTACATTATGGTGCTGAGTTCCACCATTAGTGCGCAGAGTCGAACATACCTCTATGACCAGCTTTATGAAGCAGATACCAAACCAACAGCAGCGAGAATATGAATAACACAAGGACAAATACCAACAGCAACACTAAAAAATGGTACAAACATAATATTCAGAGGGTTAATTGGTTGTAATGATTGACTGGTTGGTTAACGTTATACGAAACTACCAACACAATGTGTCACATTATAAGCGTCGATCTTATGTAATAAAAACTACTTTCATGAGAATGTTGAGTTAGCTGGGTGACTACTTCACAGGGAAAATCGCCTATTCCTTTCGAATATTCAACTGGAATCTACATGGTTGAATACGCCAACGATTGTATTTACAATCATGATAATGATGTAATGTATTAATTAGGGAAAGTACCTGAAATAATGACGCAACCATGATGTCCCCTTGGATCTCTCTGATTCGCCCTTGAAAGGCCTCCGTTCGGTTAGCTCGCTCTTCCATCGATGCATTCACTGCAATGAATTAGAATATAAAAACTGTGATTGATATTTGAAAAAATAAGAATAGGAAAAAATTATATATATAGATTAAAAAAAAATGAAGTTCGACGCTCCTACCAATCTTTTGGTTTTTCGCCTAGCAATGGCAAGGCGCTAAGAAACGCCAGTATAAAGCGCCAAATAAATGTTATAATCAACAATGCACAGTACTTCGATGATAAATCTTACCCGAGAGTGGTGGTGGACAAACTCCTTTCACACTGAGGATGGCGAAAGTGGGCGCCAGGAATGAGAACGTGCCGCCCTGAACTATCGGTAGTCTGTATAGAACAATCACAAAAGCAGGATTATGATACAATAAATCATCAAATAAATGATCTCGCATTTACTTATAAAACATTTCAGCAAAGCTTGACTGGTCCATAACAACAATCCTGGTATGAAAGATTACGCAAAAAACGTATTTTTTTCTTTTAACGCGTACAATGAATTTAGACCAATACGTCAAACATCATCAAGTCATAGTTAAATTACATTAACCAATAACATCAAAGAGTCACAGCGCATTTTGGCCAATCAAAGCAAAGTGTCACAACACTCGGACGAATCAAAACACCGCGTAACTGCATTCTGACTGGTAAGATCATAGAGTCACTACATTCCGACCAACGACAGTGCAGAGTCATCATATTCTGACCAATCACGGTAGTCTTACTACAATCTGACCAATCACAACAGATAATTATACTACTTACTAACCAATCAGGGCACAACATAACTACAATCTACCAATCACATTACCTACCTACTCCCAAACGTTGTCTGAAGCAGTGTTGCTATACCAGAGACAAAGAAGATGGTTGCAATGAGTTCAGCTTGAGTTACGTAATCGTCATTGATACAAAGTCCTCCTCTCAGAAATAGTGGCACTGCTACCGTAGCTCCAACCATCGTTAGGTAGTGCTACATGAAATGAAAAATGATAAAATATGGATATGATTGAATTATCAACTGCGCGTCATGGCTTGCACCTGTAATCAATGTGTTTGGGACTCTGGTTCCTGTGATAAAAGCCCGAGCCCCTGTTGCGTCTTTGGGATGGTGAGCGTTAAAGGTCAGCACCCTTTCCTTATTCTTCTCCTCACGTAAATATTCATTTCATACAGGCCTTTAAAACCCAATCTCCCCCTCTATATATCTCTATCTTTGCAGTGATTAATAGCAAATTGATTCAGGTAAGTAAAATCATTTACAGGACGTTGTGCCGTGCGCCGCAAATCAGGATTTTGGGTTAGTCTACCCACTAGCGTCGCGTGAATGAGAGTAGTATTCAAGAGGATGATGCACTGTCCACCATTATTCATTGATCATTATTGGAGTACAATGCAACCCTCACTTGAATAAAATTATTCGGCTGACGCTCCGCCAATACAGTTACACATGAGGGGTCGTGAGTGGCGAACATGACATCATTAAACTCAGGGGCGGGTCCAGAATTTCCGAATTCTTTCTGAAAAAAAATTTCAGAAAAAATAAAACACTTGACTAAGAAATTAAAACGTCCTCAATGAACGACAGAGATATGGCGCGCCCCTGTCGAGACGACCCCTCAACATTGCCTATAGGAGGGGGTGGCCCCTCGGTACCATACCCTGGATCCCGCTTAAAGGCCCCAACACACCAAACACGGCACGGCATAACGGCACGGCATTTACGCAGTATCTTGGTTGTTATTGGCCAACGCGCTCCTCCACGCACAACATTTTTAACAATTGGCCAATCACAGAGGAGACATCGCGTAAAAACCGTGTCGTGATGCCGTGCCGTGTTTGGTGTGCTGGGGCCTAAGAAACTCATTACCCAAGTCCGCTTACCTGAAATCCAAGCAATATCGCTGTATACCAGGCGGGCACGTCATCTATCCCATAGCTAAGTTCTCCTTTCAGCTTCCCTAGGATCGCATCAGCTTCATCCTCATGAGATGCAGGATCAACATCACCATCTCTCCTCTCTGGATCACCATGGCCCGTCTCAACATCTCCGTTGCCCTTGCTGTCTGTTATTGTCACCATGGCAACGGCCGCATCTTGGTCCGGACTCTCTGCTTGGTGCTTGCCCTGTAGATGGATGGGGGGAGGGGGAAGTATTTCATTCGATTTGTAAATCAGAATATTAAATTCATGATCGAGTTGGTTAATCCCTGGTTAAGGCATCAGTCACATACAAGCCCCGATTTAACACGGTTCAATATTCGATTGTTTGTTCCTTTAACAATTAAATGTACAATGACGGATCAACATCACCATCTCTTCTCTCTGAAGCACCATAGCCCGTCTCAATATCTCCGTTGCCCTTGGTGTCTGTTAATACGGAGATTTAGCTAACAGTACGGTAGGGTCGATCAGGACGTTATTTCTTAAGCGCGGGATAATATAGCGGGCCGCTAAGGTTGAGAACGCCCGCTAGATTATCCCGCGCTTGAGAAATAACGTCCTGGTTGCCCTACCGTACTGTTAGCTACAGCTCCGTATTATTACCATGGCAACGGCCGCCTCTTGGTCCGGGCTCTCTGCTTGGGGCTTGCCCTGTAGACTTCGAATTTGAAATCGGATTTTGAAGTCAGGGTAAAGTTGGCTGAAATGAGGTTCTGGTCAAAGGGGTTGGCTAAGCTCTGCCCATATTATCTAAAGTTATTTTTACCCGATGTTCCGGAATGTAAAAAATATGAATAAATAACCATACATAGGCAAATTATTTTTTTTTTATTGCTGTAGCTACTTTCATCTAAATTATAACGAAGAAAAGCAATTAGCATTAAAGTCAAATGTCTTCCCTAGAAGAAGCATTAAGATTGTATAGTTTTAACAGCGGAACAGAGTAACAAGTTGTTGTAATGATAAGGGCATGAAAAATATATGGAATTAAACCGCATATAACAAAACCTTGATATCTGTAATATCTGTGAACAAATCATCAATATCGTGATATGACCGGATGAAAACTTATATTGACGAGCCATTTGTAATAAAATTCTCAATTGACTAATAATAACTTTAGGAAACTTACGTTTTGGTGACTAGCAAGTTCAATATCTCCATTCTTCGCTGGACCATTGGGTTCCTCCATCCTCACAACTTGGTATCCACTGCCTAAGGTTGGTCAGCAGAATATAACACCTGGGACCTGTAACATAAAAGATACCATTAAAGTTATCATAAATATTGATCGTTAGTCTATGGCAAACGTGTACCATAGAGATACGAATGTTTTTTTTCAATTGATAGTATCTATTACATGTATTAGTCTCCAATGGGAAGATAATGTATCCCTATTTTGATTGGCTAGAGAAAGTTGCTTCTCTGCTGTGATTGGTCAGAAGAATGATGTCCCTCATCTATGATTGGTCGTGGGAAATATCGCGCTGTTCCAATTGGTTGAGACAATATCCCTCCGCTATGATAGGTCAGATATATAGCTCGTGGGATCTAATCAGGGATCTAATCTTTGTTGTAATTGGTCAGTTAATGTTCCCTTCGATCTAGTGACCACAATAAGTTGGCAGAGTACAGCTAGTCCGTATATGCCGACTCAACCGAGACAAGACAAGACAAGACAAGACAAGTTAATCACCTTCTCTTGCGATTACTCTGAATATACAGGCAGATACATTTACGGATCACATTATCTTCACTGAAAATGAGAAATGTGAAGTTTGATCATCACAGTCGCTGGCGCTTCAGTCGTTGTGAGTCATATGATCAGTGTTTGAATCTTGCGCTTTAGAATCCAACGTTACCCTCGAAAGAGTTGGTGAAAACTGTAAAATAGCAGATAGGAAACCAACTTATGAAGATAAGTCTAAGTGATGATGTCTGGTACTTTTTATTTTTATTTTACATCCGCTTCAATGTTTTAAGTGTGATGGCGCGAAATGAGGATAACGAATTTTGTTTTGATTCTTATTACCAGACGATTGAAAAAGGTGCTCAGTGCTGCTGAACCGTGAAAAGTAGTGCCGAAACTTAAAAGGTTTTGTTAAAGTTTGTGAAGCATTGACAACAATGACACATTGTCGTTTTTTGTCAAATGATAAAGGTGTGTTTATAGCATGTTCATTGGAGGGAAATTCCCCAGACATTTATCTACTGTCGATGAATAAAGAACAATAAGATGATCAGACTGTGAAAATTTGAGAGAAATCGGTGAGCCGTTCAAAATTTATGAATTTTCAAAGTATTTCCGCCTGATCCTGCTGATTGAGCTTCTTTCAGTTTCAACTTTGGCATAGTTTGATTTGAAAATGGAGAACTACCCATTCATTATTTTTGTACATAAATTCATTTAAAGCATGGAGCAATATCATATTTACAATAAGGAATCTTTTTTAATGCTTGCACTATTGATGTGACTATAATTTATTCAAACTAAGAAATTTCTATTTTTCTTGAAAAAGAAGGAGATATATAATTATTAGTACAAAGTGAACGGACAGTTAGTTATCCATCATGCCATCACACATTATGCCAAAGTTTCCAAATTAGGTCCGGGAAATGAAAGCTGTAAAAATTCCTTAATTTTAACGAATTATATGATTTTGCTCCTTTTTCCATATTTCTTTCATATAATTTTTCTTCATTCACTGATAGCAAATTCATTGTAAAGGTTCACCCTATAGAGCCGGAACCTTAAGGTTTCATAAACTACGACAAAATATGGAAGCTTATATGTTCAGCTCGAAGGCGAGTAATATTCAACTCGCCAACATGGTCAAGGTGCCTTGTTTGGTCGAAAAGTCGAGGAGTCGACTTGTACAATGTCACCTTGGCGCAATGTATACCAACTCGCCTGAGTGCCTTGTCTAAAACGAGAAGGCGACTTATACAAACCTGCCTGGGCGCCTTGTTTAAAACGAGAAGGCGACTTGTACAAAATCGCCTTGGGGCCTTGTTTAAGACGAGAAGGCGACTTGTACAAACTTGCCTTGGCGCATTGTTTAAAACGAGAAGGAGACTTGTACAAACTTGCCTTGGCGCTTTGTTTAAAACGAGAAGGTGACTTGTACAAACTTGCCTGGGCGCCTTGTTTAAAACGAGATGGCGACTTGTACAACCTTGCCTGGGCGCCTTGTTTAAAACGAGATGGCTACTTGTACAACATTGCCTTGGCACTGCACGTGTAAGCTTCTGTCGAATTTCTGAAACCCTAAGGTTTTGGTCGATGTGCAAACCGTAGTAATGTCTAGGGAAAGTTTCCCTGTATAATGACATGAAAACCCTGGAGTACAGTGCTTTAACTCAATGAAGAAAAGGTATTCATTTCACGGTAATATTCTGTTTTTAATCGTTCACAGTCTTTCCCTAAGGTCGCGCCGACTCATACCATTGCGTTTTAGCATGCGTCGGCCCAGAGTTTTTGAAAATAAAAAATGCTCCCGTGACGCACAAAGGCGCAGGTGATAGGGTGGACTGACGTTCGCCGTACGTTCCTTAGGCTCAATCCGAACGCCATGCGTCTGTTCAGCTTATACATGTAAACCGTGTGCTCGGGGAGCGCTTAAAAAAATTCGCTGGGCCGACACAGGCTAAAAACGCAAAGGTATAAGTTGGCCTTTAGCACAATGTGACAGGTAATGATAGGCGGAAATCGTGGACATGTCCAACATGTCCAAAGGAAATAACAACCACAAACTGATGAAACAAATAGCCATCGAAGTCAATTTTATTTCGAATAGCTTCTATAAATAAAACTGTGTGCTACAGAGATTTGTTTGAAGTGATGAATGATAAATGAGAACTTTTCAATAAAGCATTGACGTGCGGTTGGCGGAAAAAAAGATGAACAAATTATGAAAATTTGAGCAAAATCTGATAATCCGTTCAAGATTTATGAATGTTCAAGGTTTCCATATTTACCTTAGAAAAGTGGCATACTGAAACTAATACTGTATTATTTATCATCGAACAATAATATCGTAAAGGAAAAACAATCTAATATAATTGTTCTTACATTGTTATCGTTTCAAACACTCTCAACTGCCAGGTCCTAAATGCTACAAGAATGGTGGCTGGTCTACACAAACTAAGGTGTGGCAATAATAATCTTCAAAATCAGATAATCATTATATTAAACCTTGTCTCGTTTTTAGTTGGCCGTTTGCCGAAAATATCCGAAATATTGGGGGAAATTTCACATCATGGAATCGCCCATTTGGTATTGTTACGTGCTTATTTTTTTCTTCAAATTTCCGAGAGGCAATAACCTTAATAACCTTCGCCTTTTCAACGGAAGCAGGGTGCGGGTGACTAAACTTTCAACATGTTCAAGGGTAGGTTACTGCTGATCAAATCACATTCTGTTTTTTATAACTCTGCGAAATAATTGGTAGTCCAGTTGAGTACTCTGTTTTCTAATATCGTCTTCCTCTGCACATAAAATTTCAATAAGATTATCGTCAGTTTTATGGTGTTGAAACAGCCCTTCTTAGAGTTACTAATGACATCTTAACAGCATTGGATAAAGGTGAAGAAGCAATTCTAGTATTGCTAGATTTTTCAGCTACTTTCGACACCATAATACATGATATCCTTTTAACACGACTAAAAGACAAATGTGGCCAAGTCTTGAACTGGTTCGAGTCCTATCTGTGCAACCGAAGTTATCGTGTTATGAACAATCATCATCTCACCTCATTAAACAGGGAGTCCCTCAAGGGTCTGTACAAGGGCCGATTCTGTTTACATTGTATACTGCTCCACTTGAATCACTAATAGATCAGTATAATGTCCACAAAATGGTTTATGCCGATGATACGCAACTGTATTATTTCTTTTGAAAAGTCAAGTAGTTTTGATCCAGCCAAAGAAATCTTACCTTGCATTTAAGCGATCAAGGAATGGTTCCAAATCAATTGCCTCAAACTTAACAGTAACAAGACAGAATTCCTCCACATTTCCTCACGCTTTCGTGAGTCACAACCTATCAATATGCTAGATATCAAAGTTCAGGCAAGTTCAGGAATTTGGGAGTGATCTTTGATTCTCAAATGACATTTGATAACTTTATATCGCGCAAATCTCGTGCTGCCTCGTATGCACTTTATAAAATTGGTAAAATACGCCAATATCTAGATAAAAGTACAACAAAAAAAAACTAGTTCATGCGTTTGTTTTATGTCACATTGACTTTTGCAATAGCCTCATGTTTGTATTACCACAACAACAGACCAGAAAACTACAGACTCTCCTAAATGCAGCAGCAAGACTTGTCACTAGAACCAGAAAATACGGGAGCATCCCACGAGTCCGACAGCCCACGAGTCCGACAGCTCACGAGTCCGACAGAAATGAATATAAGCCTACGACATCGACAATTTTCAAAATGAGGTTCGAGCTAGACATTTTTACTTTCACGCTCGCAAGATCGACACTGACAAATTATTT
>BQKZ01000004.1:265508-289365 GCA_036244855.1 Temnopleurus reevesii
TCTTCTTTTATTATTCACGAATAATGTTTAGTTAGATATTTCTCATACTGGTTCCAATTTCATTTTTTTTTTTAATTATTCTCTTCCAATGACGTTCACAATTATTTTCTTATTTGATGTCTTGATGAATACTATTGTTTAGATGGAAAATGAAATAAAACGAATCTTGTGTGAAAAAGAATCAAACGAGGGCGCTGTATTATGAAATCGCGACTGCTATATTGCCTGTGTAAGTGAATGGCAAAATAAGTTCTCTTACATCCCTACATTATTCTGGGTAATCCCCCCCCCCCCAAAAAAAAAATAATAATAATAATAACAATAAAAAAAAAAGAAACGTCTGAAAATAATTTTCTTTAAGTTCGATCTCAAATGGTTATCTGTAATTTTACTGAAAATGACGTTTCCGTTCAGTGGAATCAAGGAATTGTGAATTCCCTGATTGGAATAGTAGTGTTATTCCAAGAAATTTCTTCTTGCATGCAAAAGGTGAAATTGAATTGAATTGAACAACCCAACCAAACTTTATATCTGGATGAAGTGCGGAACTGATGTGGATACATTTTTACCTGACGGAAATAAACGCCATATTTGAGATTCGAACTGATGACCCAATGGTTGAAATACCGTGATTTGTTTGTCAGCTCTGAATGTGGCTTCTCTCTCCCCCTCCCTTTTTTTAAATACCTTTTTTTACTCTCTTTTTACCTCTCTTCATCTCCCTTTTTTCATCTTAATCTGCATTTGATCATAATTACTCTTCTTTCTGCCCGCCCTTCCTAACTTCTCTTGCAACTGTAATTTAGATCAGACAATCTGCAGACAATACTCAGTGTCTTTATTCTCAACGGACATAAGGCTTTTTGATCTTCGGCCACATGTAACTATTCGGCAGTGAGAAATGATTTCATTCTTTTTAATAAATAAAACCGAAATGAAAAAAAGACGAATGTCCGAACCACTACACCACGACGCTTCCACAATGTTACTGTGGGGATGGGGAAGTTATGCCCCCTTCCCTCGACCGACGCTTTACCCGCTGAAGCATCCCCCCCCCCCCCCCCTTAATAAACAAGTTGTTTGGATGCCCACTACAAACCAATCGACACTCTGGTTGAATAAAAAATACACTAAAATCAGAAAAAAAATGCATGCAACCGTCTTTTCAGCCTCGTTTATCGACGGTTCACTTTCTTCTAACCCTCATCTCAAATTGTATGCTCCCCGGACCTGCAATTCTGATCCACTTGTACGTATTGTTGTATATTGAAAGTGGATAATACATTTAGATTCAAATCTCCTTGGCCCCCCCCCCCCGGCCCCACAGTACGTATTAATGCATCACTTCATGAGCTTCGTTCTCACTAATTTTCTAACTGATTCGTTCTCATAATAATGAGTGCTGTTCAATACATTAGATCCCTCCAATAATCCAACACAAAGGATGCGCGTCTGATCAATGGGCTTTGTGCCCAGGGAAACGTGGATTCGTAAACAATAGAGTACGAGTAAATGCATGTGAAAGTTGAACGTTACACGATAATAAGGCTTCGTACCAGTCCCAATTATTGAGTTGTATATATGTATATTCCGTGGTGTGTTAATATAATCGTGTAAAATAATATGCATGCGGATGAATAATAGTCTGAAATTGTTCGTTTCTCTCGTGGAGATATGAAGCGGTAACCTAGCAACGCTTTGAAGGTATAATTAAATGGAAAATTCGACTGGAAAATAACATCATGGGGAACGCAGCACCGGCGGCAAACACCTCACGGGGTTTCAGCCTAAACTCGGAGAAACACTATGCGATCCACGTGAAAACCGGCGACCGCAAAGGCGCTGGGACTGACGCCAATGTCTACATCGCTCTCTATAACGACTACGGGAAGCGCTCCCGTGACATCCAGCTCGATTGCCGCTTCAAGAACGATTTCGAGCGCGGGAAAACGGACACGTTCACGGTGTCGAATGTGCCGAACTTCGGGAAGATTAAGACGATCGAGCTCTGGCGCGATGACGCTGGGCTGAACGACGATTGGTACGTCGACACCGTGATCGTTGAGCATAAAGGCCTGAAGGAGAAGTATATATTCCCTATTCATCGATGGGTCCGGGACGTCATGCGGTTGTTCATAACCGAGAACGATGTCTGTCTCCCGCAGGATGATGCCCGCCAGGAGCAGAGACAATACGAGCTGCTGAAGAAGAGAAGTGTCTATGAGTTTGAATGCAAAGATGTCGGTTTGATACCACAGGTAGGGCGCTTTTAAAATGAATGTTGTAGATTTTTAGGAACATTATTATTGATTCTCATCCAAGTCTTAATTTCTGACATGTTTCTTTTTTTGTGGTTTTGCGTCAATATTTTTATGAATAAGGTTAATATCCAGTGTTTCCAAACAGCATTAATGCTATATTGTGATTATCATTATTACTATTATTATCAATCTAATCATCTCCTTATCCTCCTTTTTCCTATATTTTTCGTCTTCGTCTTCTTTCAGTTCATCATCATCAATCATCATTATCACCACCATCATCATCGTCATTATCATTATCATTCTCATGTTAAAAAGATATATTGTTCCTTTACTCAGCTTATGATTATTTGGGCTTTCATTCTTTGAATCCAACGAACCCAAAATGGACGCTTTCCGTTTTACTGTTCGATGCAAAATAACATATATATATAATATATATTCTTAAATTGTCACTTTTGATCATAGCGACGTGACAACTTACAATACATTTTTCCACTTGTAACTCAACAACTGTTATGGAAATTGTTATTTGTACTGTTATTTCCATAATTTATAATCCTTGTTTTACCAGAACAATTTCATTCTTTTTGTAACGTATATTCTACTTCTTGACATTTTGACATGTAGAAAAATAAAAGTGACAAGTCGTCACTGATTATTGTTCCATGGAATTAACTGAAGATTTATTCATCATTTATTCTCCTCTGATACATTGCGTCTAAATTCATATGAAAACAAAACATCATGTCATTATCGATCGTCTGTTATGCTCATAAAAATGAATCCACTAACATAATTCACAAAATAATTTTCATTAATATTGACCAGTCCGTATAAATGTCCAGTCCGTATAATTGCCGTATAAATGCTGATTACATCGGAAAAGTGTAATGTTGTCGAATTCACAAAATTGTATGTAATAATATTGCTAAGTATTAACAACAAAAATACCGAATTGTAATCAATACTTACTCAGATATTCAATTTCTTTAACATACATGTAACATGCGGGACATTTTTAAGGAATAGCATTGAGGAAGTAAGATTATATTAGTGATTATTATAGATTGGATCGACATACTATATATTTCATTTTGAAAGATTTGCTAAATAAAAAAAACATAGACATGCATGTGAAAAGGGAAATAATAGACACATTTTTTTATCTTTGCAGATCAAAAACTTTCCAATGGATGAATCGTTTTCAAATGATTACAAGGTAAATATATATGCTGAGCATTTGTATTTCATATTTCCTCATTAAACAGATATAAAACACGATTTAATCTATTTCCGAAAAATTAGGTCGAACGCCGATTCAATGCTCCTTTTGTAATGCTGTTGAAATCGGGAGCGGCTTGTGATTGTTGTGTCCGCACAGTTCAATATACACGGCGTACGGCTCTATCGTCAATAACCGACTTTATTTTTAGGAAATAGCTTATTTCGTGTTATAAATGTTTCTTTACACTCTTCAAATAATTGGGCAAAAGTTTACTCACACAATGAAACGTGGTAATATTCGTCTCTTGTTAGTTTTATTTTTATTCCATTTGGTAAATTAACGGGCACAGAAATTTGTATTTTCTAACCAATAGTTGTGGTGTGAGCATTATGTTTCCCAGCTTCTTAAGTGTGTAATGACAAAATGAATGATCTTACTTTCGAAATTGTTCATGCACCTTGCACAATTACCATGATTGACTGAACAATGGTCTAACATTACATACCCTGCAATAACCTCCAAATACTATTTCATTCCGTGAGTAAAAAAATATATATATATTTGACAAAACAGGGACAAGCGTAAATAAGTAACGACCATTACCCTCCCGTCAAACAATACCGCTATAATATTCCTGCAAAATACCATTATCTTATTCTGGCAATTGAATATGATTATTCTAAACCCCTCTCATTTTTAAACCCTTTTCATATATCATCACTGATGACATGACATATTATTCTACCCAGCACATTTTGGAGCAGGTATAGCTACAGTTGCTTATTTTGTCTAATACCCGCCTCTTACTGTTGAGAATTATATACATTTTTTTTCCAGTAATTCTAATTTCTCCTTAATTTTTTCTTTACAGTGGGACATCGTCAAACTAAAAGCTAGTCTCATGCTGCAGACCAAAACCATCAAATTTACGAGTAAACCATGGAAGACGCTGGATGACATCGGTGAACTGTATACCGGAAAACTCCCGACTCCTTATGTAAGTCACATGTGTCAAAATGGCAACTTTTTTCATAAACCATTAATACGATATGATCTATTTCCATGAACTAAAGTCGAACGCCCATTCAATGATTCATTGTATTGCTATAAAAAAGAACCGACTTGTGATTGTTGTTTCCACAAGGTTCAATACACGGCGTACATGTATATTGTCCCATGACCCATTTTATTTTACGGAAATATTTCATATCGTGTTATATGATCTGTTTCCATAAAATAAAGTATAGCGCCAATTCAATGATTCATGTAATGCTTTTAAATTGGGAACAGGATTGTAATTGTCATATGACCGTACTATTCAATACACGACGCACAGATCTATTGTCACATTTACTTTTTTCAACGCTTTTTGAAAATTCTGTTAATTACTCAAAAGTATCTTAGGTTCATATTAATGGAATGAACGAATCGTTGTTGTTTGTAATGTTTATATATCTGAAACGTATTTCTTGAATAAAATAATACACAGAAAATACAGAAATATCCTCTTGCTCAGGATGATATGATATTTCTTTGAATTTGAGCTCTCCGAGAGAGATCACTGACATTGAACTGTTGAAGGGCGCGTTCCAATGAAAGTGTTTAATGCAATATTACCCCCATCTTTTCACTAATGTCTCTATCTAATCGTAGGAAAGATTTTTTTTCTTATAATTTACATTATGATTTGTTTTATCATCACACCACAGGGTATGTACAACTGGCGATCGGACAAAGAATTTGGATACCAAAGGCTATCAGGATGCAATGCAACGGTCATCAGGCTATGCACTGAGATTCCCCCCAAGTAAGTCGAGTTACAGAACAATTACTAAATCATCAAGATACGTATCGAGAATGATAAATTCCAAGATGTGGGTGGGTTTTTTTTAAGATTTTCATAACGCTAAGCGTTTGACAAGAGCACTTAAAATGATGTCTGTCGTGTATTGTACTTTATTCTCCAATCAATATCAATTAAAAAGACATATAAACAATCAAGTACAAAGTAAATCTGAATATAACAGATAAAATTACACGAATGTATAAAATTGCGTAAGAAAGCCTGGCTGGAACGCCCTTTCAGATGAATGAAATAAATGCCTCTGTTCTTTCTAGGGGTCCAGATGAATGAAACACATTTATTTCCTTCGTGTTATTTGGTTACTTTGTATGAGCTTGCGCCCATCAAAATATAAAATAAAATGATTTATGATGCATTTTATTTCATTGACTCCCTTCCTAGCTTTCCGGTAACAGACGTGATGCTAGAGCCCCTCTTGGAAGGCCTGACAATAAACGAAGCCCTAGCAAGGAAACGACTGTTCATCCTAGACTATGAAATTCTTCGTGATTTGCCTTGCACTGCAAATCGAAAGGTAATGACGATATATTATTTTTTTCATTTTTGTCGCAGATATCGATTTGTTGGTAGATACATAATTTTCTAAAGAACAATGAAGCAGATATAGACGTCGAGCAATAATCAATAATCATATTATAGAAAAATAATTTGTATATACATAGCAGACCCTTTTCCAGAGAGAGGGAACCAGTGGGTCGATCCGTTTTTAAAGTATAATATATGATTAAAAGATCCCTCCCCCCCTAAAAAAAAGCCTAAAAGAAGGGCATAAAGTTCCTCAGAAGCGGGCGCAACATTTCTGGGGACATTTTTTCTCTTTTCAAAGGGTCGCCGAGAGGGAGGGGGCGCAACAAAGGTCTACTGCTTTCCCTCCACCGGTTATCAATTCCTAAAGGCCGACTCACACCTTTTGCATTTTTAGCCTGCGTCGGTCCAGCATTTTTTTTAAATAAAAAACGCTACCGGGCGACTGGGCGTACAAAGACGGGTGTCATACGCTCTTTGAGCGCAAGCCGAACCTTAGTTCATCGTCTGATCAGCGTGTACTGTGCGCACAGGGAGCGTTTTTAATTTTTAAAATCGCTGGTCCGACGCTTGCTAAAACGCAAATGTATGAGTCGGCCAATAATATGCTCATGCTATTCGTATATTTATCAAGCTAATCTTATTTTATCATTGATTTTCATCAACATATAGATTTGCGCACCACTATGCCTGTTTTTCGTCAACAAGAACAAGAATCTGATGCCCGTTGCCATTCAACTCTTTCAAGACCCTTCATCAGACAATCCGGTAAGTTTAATTTATAAAGTCATTACTTCTATCTACAGCGCCTACAACAATGGTAGAGGTCAAAGAAAAAAAAATATTTTCGAAAACAGGAATAAATCACGATTTCATTTACAGCATGCGTTGATAAGTGCGGGAATTACAACAGTAGTTTACGTTAGCATCTTCCGATCCATAAAAGTAAAAAGAATATTGGAAAGATATTCCACTCGACTTTTAAAACATAGTACTTTTGTGGTTCCAACCGTATGGGTATTTTACGTTTTTGATAGACAAATTTTGAATGTCACTTTATGAAACTAAAAACTGAAGTTTTCATACATACTTTTGATTCATAAAATTCGATGTGTTGATCTATTCAATATTCAATCCTTTACAAAAATAAACTCACATCGATACCTCTGATTGTATTGAAAATGTTTTCGTTATTGTTTGGCTAAAGTATTCTAACGCAGATTAAATTTGAAATGTTCATATACGCACAGTCATTGGTCTTTGATATCATTATTGATTTAAAATTTCTTCTTTTTAGATCTTTTTGCCAACCGAACCAGAATACGTTTGGCTGATGGCGAAGATGTGGTTCAACAATGCAGATGCATCATACCATCAGTCGTGTACCCATCTCGCTTTTACTCATCTCATTATAGAATCAGTTGCCGTGGCAACGCATCGTTGACTCTCCCAGTCGCATCCGATGTTCCGCCTCCTAGCTCCTCACTTTATATTCCTCATCGCGATTAACACGTGAGTTATAAAATGAGTTTGTTTCGCTTTCAAGGTCAAAATAGCACCGTATAATCAAGTTGATGCTCAATTGCCTCAGGACATAACTGTTAGTTATTATTTTGCTTTCTTTATCCTCATTGATATCATTATCATCACCATAATTAGTACAACCTTCACTTATATGATTTTGTCATTGTCATGTTCATGATAGTCGTCTCATTCTTCCTCATCATTACCATCATGGTCAACATAATCATCATCATCGTCATCATCACCATCATTACCATCATCAACAATACAATTTCATTGTTTTACTATAGTAATTATTATTGTCGTCATCATCTTCATCTTCATAACTTATCATTATCTTCATCATAATCATAATTATTATCACCTTTGTTACCATCATCATCATCATCATCATCATCATCATCGTCACTCATGATGATGATGATGATCTGTTACCTATCCTCATCAATAACAAACATCATCATCATCATCATCATCATCATCATCATCATCATCATCATCATCATTGACAATAATACATTAGTAACTTCATTTCAATGTCATCACAACCACTGACTATTGTCGTTAATTTTCATCACAATTGCAGGCGCGCTCTTGCCAAACTAGTAAGTGAAGGAGGCTGGGTGGACCAATGCATGGCCATCGGAAGGATCGGAATGTTCGAGATCATCCGACGGGCCTGGTCCCGCTGGAGCCTGGAGACACATGGATCCCTGGAGAACGATCTCGCAGATCGAGGAGTGAGTGACCCGGAAGTACTCCCTAACTATCACTACCGGGACGACTCGCGGCTAGTCCGGAAGGCAATACGTGACTATGTTGATACCATTGTTCGTCACCATTACGGTGAGAAATTGGGGCTCATTTTGCATTTAAATTATCATTTTCACATACTCTATTTTAATATTTTTCCATCGGATTTGACGGCAGGGGGCCTTTGGTGACACGCTATTGTACCCTTAATATAGCTTTACACTCCAAAGTGTTTTTTTAAACAAAACGCATATTAACGGGACCAAATGTTAGCCATTTATAGCTTGCCATTTGTGCTAGAATGCTTTCGTACAAAAAAAGGAATCGGTTGGGGTAGCAAACTAATAGCCTTGAAAAAGGATGTCACCTGAAACATCTATTTAGAATGAAATCATAGTGACGTTTGCTGCTACATTCGCTGATAAATTCCCAAATAACTCCCAGTGAAATTGATAAAGAATGAAAGTCGGACAAAATCACTGGACTTTGTTTTTATCTCGAAAGATTCCCGACGTAGCGACAAATTGACGAACATATTTTTGTCCTCATTATGTTATAAAAACTTTTCCATCGGGTCCATTCACGACACTGTAACGAAAGCCTCATTGAATTCGTGTGAAAATACAAATCATGCATATTATTCCGAAATGGTTGGCATCTCTGGTGATGTATACGTAATGATTTTTCGGAAATGAAGGGGCAGCCAAAAAAAACCTTCACTCGTTACATATATTCACTTACACTATCGCCGAAACATCCTTCTACTTTTCAGAATCTGATGAGCGAGTCCAGTCGGACTTTGAGCTGCAGCATTGGGGGAGGACGCTGTGCCAAGATTGCTGTATGAAGGTATGGAGACAACATGGCAATGAAGTTGAATAAAATTTGATGTACAAAGCAAGTTACCGACTAAAACATTTAAAATATATAAAAAGATATATGTTAATATATTCAAAATATGTTAAAGATACATCATTTGAATTCTAAATTTGAATGTATTGGTATTGTTTTATTAGTGCAAATTTCCCGTTTACAAATCAATGAAACATTTAAGAATGTAATTAGCCAATAGACTTTTTTTTAGAGATGTACCACTACTAATGTCATTTTGGTCAAAAGTTTCATGTTTTAGGAAATTGAAATTATCCCATTCTCTCTGTCAGGGCGTCCATATGGGCGCGATTCAACGAAACTATTTGTGTCCGTTACACCAAAAACATGAATGTAAAGACAATTATCCATCGGGAATTCATTGAAATGTAACATATATGAGATAAAAAAAAGTGTCTCTGACCCACATTCTGTGAAAGGAATTTCATCAAGATATTCACTCTGTTACCGTAATAGACACATTATGATAATATCCATTATGACCTTTTGTAAGGAAAATAAACCGTTCATTTAAGTCCTCATCCATGACATGTATTTCTTAATATTGTTTTAGGGCGTTCCAAAGTCTGGCGAGCTGGAGACAGCAGACGACGTGACGGAGATAATGACGAACTTTATATTCATCAGCAGCGTTGGGCATGCGGCATCTAATTTCTCGCAGTATGACGAGTATGGGTTCCCGCCTAATTACCCCGCCTTTCTGTTCGGGGAACCACCAAGAGACAAGGTACGTATTGCTGAAACAGAAAATAACAAACAGAAATAATATTTATAGAACCCGTAGTTTTCCATGTTGACGTGATATAGGCCCTCCAAGGGCAACAGAGTTTCACTGATGGGATAACTCTTCTAAAATGAAATATATGAATGAACACATAAATAGATATTATTTTGATTGCATAAAGTATCCTCCCTTCTGGTCGCATCATGTTTTCAAAGGCTATGTTTGTTATTTCTGGGGGACGGTCTTCTTTTTTTTTTTCAAAGATTTGTCCGCTAACATGTGTAGAATCAATTATAATACTTTCTCTCCTCCCTTGTGCTCATGAACCTTCTCTCATCTCATCTAGAATTTGCCTTATTTCCGTATACATATTTTGCCCCTACTACCCTACTTCTTTCCAACCCCTCGTTTTCCGACTCATTTTATCGCTTCTTCGTCTCTCTCCAAATCCCTCCCACTTCCAGTATCATACGGTTCATGTTTTGAATATTTTGAATATTAAAGTTGTCCGTCTCTCTCTCTCTCTCTCTCTCTCTCTCTCTCTCTCTCTCTCTCTCTCTCTCTCTCTCTCTCTCTCTCTCTCTCTCTCTCTCTCTTTATTAAACATTTGTGTAATGGTTTGTAAAACATTCTGATTTCTTACGCATCTTCATTCTTATTCTGTCTCTGCAAAACAGTCTGAGCTGACAGAGAAAGACATCCTAGATCAGATGCCTTCCAAAGACATGACCCTGAGTGTGATGCTGGTCACCAAGCTCCTCAGTGACCGGGGCACCAATGGGCTAGGAGACTTTGAAGTCCAGTACTTACATGATGCAGCTAGTCTGAACGCACTCGAACAGTAAGTGAAATTTATCAAGCTTGGCGGCTGTCCTGATTTTTAAGTTAGACGTAAGATGATTTTAAAGCGGAGTGCTTGAATGCATGACTTGTTTGGTGAAGTCGGAATGACTCCTGTAATCAGTATATAGGTCGTTGACGATATTGTGGACTAATTTCACACTCAGACATTTGATTTTTTTTTAATGTGTCTCGTTAAGCAACATATCACCATTCTCTGTAAATAATAGTAAGGCAAATGATTAGGCTGGTTGCGGAATTGGAGACGAGTTCGGTGACAACGTTGATGAAGTGTCGGATGAGTTAGGATGCATTTTTTGATGACGAGTTGGATGTTGATTTGGTGGTTGGTTAGCTGATGAGTTGGGTGACGAGTTAAATGATAAGTTGGGCGGCAAATCTGGTGATGAGATTGGTGACTAGTTACGAGAAAATTTGGGTGACAAGTTTGATGATGAGTTGGATAATGAGTTGGGTGATTAGTTGTGTAATGCGTTGACGAGTTGTGTGTAGAGTTGGTTGTCGAGTTGTGTGCCGAGATGGATGACGAGTTGCATAATGAGTTTGGAGATTAATTAGGTGACGAGTGGAATGATGAGTTTGAGGATGAGGTGGGTGATGAGTTAGATGGTGTGTTGACGATTTTGTTGCAAGTTTTTTTCCTAGTTTGGTGCTGAGATGAATGACGAGTTGGATGATGAGTTGGGTGCCGAGTTGGGTGCTGAGTTTGGAGACGAGTTGAAAATAATGGTTGGGTTCCACTTGTGTGACGAGTCAGGTGAGGAGTTGTAGCATGTGTTTGATGAATTGGTTTAAAGTTGGAGGATGTCTTGGGTGACGAGATTGATGATGAGTTAGATGATTAGTGGGATGACGAGATGGATGACGAGATGGATGATAAACTGAGAGGTAAATTTTGTGACGAGTTGGGTGATTAGTCTGGTGATTTGGAGAATGATTTGGATGATAGTTTTGATGACGAGTCTAGCAACGGTTTGGGTGAGAAGTTGGGTAATTTAGTTGGGTGATGAATTGGGAAATGCCTTTCTATTCCCACCTCTCTCTCTCTCTCTCTCTCTCTCTCTCTCTCTCTCTCTCTCTCTCTCTCTCTTTCTCTACCCCTCTCTCCTTATAAAATTCTCCCTCGTTTCACCACCATTTGTCCCAATCTCAACCCTCTTTTCCTCATTCTCTTTGTGTCAGATTCAAGACGGACTTGAGAGAGGTTGGGGCAATCATTCACAAGAGGAACGAAACGCGGGAAGAAAAATACACCTATCTCGACCCCAAGGAGGTTCCTAATGCCATCAGTATATGAACTACAACTTAAAATGGAACATTGGTGGATCCATATCTTATTTTCCATCGATCAAATGTTCTTGCAATCTTGAGGAGGAGATGAAAAAATCCTTAAAGTGAAGATGAAATGACAATGGAAGTTTTCTCGCAGTTAGGCAAATACAATTTTTTTTTTAAATTATCGATATGTTGAAACTGGATCTTCTCAGCCGATCACGCACAAAGATTTTCAAACCTAATCAAGACAGTTCTTGAGTGTAGCTCAACATTGATTTTTTTTCCCTCTTACATAAGATCTAAACGATCGTCGTAAAAACTGCTTTCATTCTACAAAATATGAACATTTCAGGATAAAATTTTGTGTTATAAGTTGCATCGAGCTGTGAAAATATTACAACCAGGATTCGAAATCACAAGGACTGGGTAACCAGACCAGTTTCATAAACTCTAGACCATGGAGTATCCGATAGATTGCTTCTTACTATGATATATAATGGTCATCAGTTGAGTAAATAATCATAATACTGTAGATTGTCTTTACCAACCAGGGTACAAAGATGTGTGTTTTTCAACAGTTTCACACAGTTTTCTTTGTATAGCCTGTTTGTTAAAAGAATATTACTTATATTCATGTTTACCGAGTACTGACGAATGTCAGTGTATTTTAGATATTCCAGTAGCTTGTAGCGGTAACCTGTAAACTTTACTTGACTGAATGATTGTTTATGGCTTCATATACAAGTTTGATATCAGAATTGCCTGTTGGATTTTAAGAAGCTTAAAATCACAGTGCCAAAAATGATGATGATGATGATGATGGCCTCTTGTATAGCGCCGGTACCCGCCACAGCTGGGCGCTCATGGCGCTTGATTACTCAAAAAATGGGTCTGTTACAATTTCACCACGTTTCATGGAGCAAGATATGATATCCTGTTCAAGCATGCGTTACTCTACAATGCCTGGTTTCATTGAGGTATCTGAGAAGTTTCACTTGATGGAAATTTCATGAAATCTACCCCTATTTTTACTAATTGTAAGGGTACCTCGGCTGCTGATAGATGACAGACTATTTAGTCTGCATTTCAGTATAATTAACACAATGTTATCTCAAAGGAGAATGTAATGTGCCACAAAACGTAGGGCTAAATGTATATTATCATTCATATTCCAGTAGAAACCACACAATAAAGAGAACGATATTGAAAATAGAGAGCGAGAAATAATGTGGTAGTAAAAAAGTTGTTAATTTTGACATTTTGGCTAGTACAGAAAACTCAGCCAAATAAAGTCAAAACTCTTTGGACCATAAAATGTAATGAATTGGACTTACAGGAGAAAATCACACAGGTTTTGTGTGATCTAATCGAAAACATTACTTAGATCTACAGATGTTCTACTTAAGCATTGATAACTGTTTTTTTTTTTCATCTGTACATAAATATGTATTTGAAAAAACATAAAATCATGTGTGTGTCATGAAAATGAAAAAAATTATGTGCTTTCATTGGCCAAATATTTATTCATCATTCTAGATAATAATAAGAGTGTGTTAGGACTCAGGATTTTTTTTTTCGAGCAGTAGAAGCCAAAATTTAACTCTAGTTTTCAAGAAAACCTCTGTACATATATAGACAAAAAATGAACAATGTTGAGTTGTACAAGCTACAATTTTAAATAAATGTGTAGAGCGTTTTCTATAGGGACAATTTTGATATTCCTTTGTGTATATGTTTTACAATGTTTTAGATATTTATTGTATAAAAGATCAAATAAATTGAACAGATTATCTACCAAAAAGCTTCAATGTTGTTTTATTTTTGTTTTCAGCTATTTAGACAAATGCAGCACTGTCATAAGAAGTACCTAAGTAAAACTAAGTCCATTGACTTTATACGCCTGCATTTTGTATGACATAGGGGGTGTTGCTACAAAGTTGCAATTGTTGCAATCATAAATCAACTGCAAATCAATTGGAAAATGTAACACGCATTTCCATTAGAGAAGGGTATGCGCTTTTTAAAAGACACACATGCAACAATAATTTTGATCGACTGCAACTTGCGATCAAATCCAACTTTCATACAGAATCCCCATGAAAACCATATGGAATGGTGAGCCTTTTCTCTAACGTTGGTTAGATATTACTTTACGATGATAGAGGCCTCTACGGATACACCACTGTTAAAATACAAATATTTGACATATCCCACACATTATTCTGTGATCTCAGACAGACCCTGTATATTGTCATTACCATCAGGCCAAGTGTGCCCTCAGTCACAGCACAAGCAATTAACTTGCTAATAGACTTCGCAATGAAGTAGTGGCGTGTAAATAGCCATTGTCCTCTGAAGAAGTGCGTACAACTGTCCTGTGTCTTCACGTGCGTAGGGTATATTGACTAATATGCTACACCAAGCATCAATAATCTTATGTAAATGACCTGACGATGACTTCCCTTTCAGTGTTTATCTGGTAAAAAGTAGGTTATAAAAATTACAGGTGTATGTTAGTCTGCAGGCACAGAGCATTGGCTTGCGATATGTGCATATATAGAGCATGATACACAGTCTGTTATCTTAGACAACAGCCTGCGTTGCTTCTTCCCTCCTTGATGATGGAGAACGCTCTTTCACAAGTCATTGAAAACAGACTCTGTACTACACACTTAAAATGCAGTAGGTATGTGCTTGCAGACTAAATTTATAATACGAGCAAGCATAAAGCTTTCAAAAATTCATCCATGTAGCATACTGAGGATTAACAAGACTTCAGTACTTTTTCCACTTGAGTCTCAAAATGAAAATTTCTCATGAAACCGGATAACTCTGCCTTAGTTAATCATTTACTGTTCAGATCACGACAAATGTTTTGCAGGATTTGTTAAAAAAAAAAAAAAAAATCAATTTTCAACAAAGTTCTACTTAGGCAGAGTTTTCTGTATTTGCTGTTGGAAAAGTCAAGAAAACACAACAGCCCGTATTCTGAGAGTGGGGTTTGACTTAACCCAGGACTAAGCCATTGTTATTTAGATTCTGTCTATTCAAAAGTTACACCAATAGTCTACATGACTATTGGGGTGTTGCTCAAAATCAACTGCAAATCAACTGCAAATTTGCAAATTGTATCGCGCATTTTCATTCGCGCATGGTGCGCGCATTAACAAGAAACATGAAACAATGATTTTTATTGGTGTATTCCGATCACCTGCAACTTTTGAGCGACACCCCCTATGACTTACATCTGGGTTAAGTTAAACTTTGCTATCGAAATACAACCCAAGGAGTTAGGGTCACCAAAATCACCTTGTTCGCAACGAGAATTCACCATACTCTTTCCAGTAAGGATGGGACATACTTTGTAAGAACAGCATAAAAGCAAACCATGCACTGAATAAGTATTTACCATTTTTACAGTCATCTTTAATACATTTTTCGTCTTCACTGCCATTTACACTATCTCTTGCTTGGTTACAGATTTACAAATAAAACATTAATAAGAAAACATTAATAAACATCCCATAATTAATGTGTTATCACGTGCCTTGGCACAGATGAGAAACCAAATAAAATCCAAATTTTTCAGGACCTTTGTTTTATCCTTTTGCATAATGGTATAGGCAAGGATCACATAATATTCTCTTCTGAATTGGGGCAGAATGTTATCACAACTTGTATGCATTCATCACAACTGACCTGAGGGTGATCAAAGACATTCCAAAACAATTAATTTCACTGTATTTAGAGAAGCTTACAATTAAATTCAATATTCAATATTGTATGTTAAAATAATACACGGGCAATGAAACAATTTAAGAGTAAACAAATTAAAAATTTCTTTTCAAATAAACTTATTTTTGTCCTAATTATGCAAGATAAATGAAGAGAGCTCAGTCGTACATATCAATGCTTGTGTACATTGATTTTAAAAATCTGAATCATTCAGTTATGAAAAAGAAAGCCTCAAAAGAGCCACTGGATTCCATGGTTGTCGGTACCCGCTTTGCTGGCCTTGTTCATTCCTTTTAATTTCCTCTTTTTTTAAAGCTAATATCAGTCTCACTAATTCCAGTTCATGATTGACTATAAACTAACCAAAGCTTACAAGAGATAATGTGTTACTGGGCATAGTTTATTAAAGGCATTTAGCTCCTGTAACTTGAGGCTAGAATCAGTCCAGGCCAATTATCACTCTCAGCATTTCCTCTAAGAAGCGCAGCGCATTTCACATCCAAGTTTCTTTGCAAACTTTTCATGAATATATGTTTGGTATTGTACCTCTTGGGCATGTCATTAATTATTTTCATGAAAGTCTATTACCATTCGCATTGTTCTCCCTCTCAGTAGAAAGCACATTTTTCAACTCAGTTTCTTCACAATCTCTGCCTGAATATCTACTAGGCATTGTGCTCCAAGAGTCCTTCCAGCTGAGGCTAGTATCAGTCCCACTCATTCATTTTCATGGGTGTGTTGACTGGTTAAACCCATGTTCCCCAAGACTAACTGAACATTTTCTGGCTCAGTTTCATTTTAATCTCTGTCTGCTAGGCACTGTGCTTCTCAATTTTGACTCCAATAGCAATCCCCGAATTTACTTTCATGTAAGTCTAACTAATCAATAACTTCTCCTAAGGACTGACAACATATATCAGTTTCTTCAAAATCTCAGTCTGAATATCTGAATTCCTTGGACTTGAAACTAGTATCAGTACCATTCATTTACTTTCATAAATGATGACAATTAATCGCAGCCTTCATCCTAAGTCAGAAAGCAATTTTCCAGCTCAATTTCTCCTCAATTTGTGCTCTGATATCCTCTACTTGGCTTTATCGATAAGTTTTTTTGCAATACCTGACTGGATATCTTTTAGATTTATATTTTTCCTGCTTTTGAATCTAATAAAAACATCCATAGAAAGTAGAACATAACTCATAGTTATCTGCCTAAGACAGATCACAAGTTCCCGACTCAATCTCTTCGCAATCTCTGTCTGATAAACCTAAGTATTTGGCTCCATCGCTAAGTCTCTTTGCAATACCTGCCGGGATGTTTGCTAGTTGTTGTGCTTCTTCCTTGAATTCGGAAACAGTCCAACAAGTTCACTTTTATGAAAGTGGAACACTAATCCTAGCCATCTCCCAGACGGCATATTTCCAAGCTCAGTTTCTTCCCAGTCTCTGGCTAGATAGTCTCAAGGAATTTGGTTCCTTGTATTTGCAGTAAAGAGGAACCAGACGTTGCTACTTCTTGGCCTTGCTCAGTCTCGGAAGGTGCAAGCAGCGAAAAATGGATGCCGCACTTGAAGCTATCATCAGTCCTACTGGTTCATTTTCATAAAAGTCGATCACTAATAGTAGCCATCCCCCTAAGACAGTTGGCACAGATCCCAGCTCAGTTTCTTCGCAATCTCTGCCTGGAAACCCTGCATGTATTTGGTTCCACAAATTTGTTGTATAGAGGCTCCAGACGCTGCTGTTTCTTGGGCTTGCTGAGTCTTGTTGGGTCAGAGAAGCTACACTTGAACCTACTATCAGTCCCACTTGTTCATTTTCATGAAAGTCAATCATTAATAGTAGCCATCCCCCTAAGACAGACAGCACAGTTCCCCGCTCAGTTTCTTCGCAATCTCTGCCTGGATATTCTCCAGGCATTTGGTTCCTCATATTTGTTATAGAGGGGCTCCAGACGTTGCTGCTTCTTGGCTTTGCTGAGTCTCGTCGGATCGGAGAAGCGGAAGAAGGATGACGCCAGCTCTACAAACCACTTTGGATCGACCGTGGTGACTTCACGCATGTACTCTTTTGTAGTCAGCACAAGCTCATGATAGATCACCCTAAAAAAGACAAAATCAATGCAATTTGTTTAATATGAGAAGTATATCAAGTTGGATGGTAATTACTGTTCAGTGGTCAGCAATAATTTGAGATAAATCAATTGAAATTAAAAACTATATAAAAAAAATTCAGGATTGAGAAGAATTTCAAATAGGTCTTGGCTTCTTCATCTAGATTTGGAGGAAGGATTGGCGACAGGTCTGTTTCAACTCTTCCATTTCTTGATGGTGAATGACAAAGCTTATTTAATATTGCTACTCAGAAAAATTATACAACACACTGCAAAAATCATGCTGATACTGATTTGTGAAGTGCCAGAAAATTCTAACACCAGTGCTGAATTAAACTAATTTTAAATGATGTTTTAATGTTAAATTACAATCCAGGGGTGTGTTTCATACAGGTGTCCGTAGATCTATGCATGACTCAATGAAAGACAGGTGGCCCATTCTTGCAGTCAGTGATAACCACTGGCGCTAAATCACACATGAGAATGGGTCACCAGTTGTTCATAGAGTCTTGCAGACATTCACGAACAGCTTTATAAAACACGTCCCTGGTTTGTGTTTCAATAAATGCTGTTTGTAGAGGTACATACAACTTTGTGCATGACTAATGACCCTTTCTCATATGCTTACCCAGTGACATAGGGGTTAGGCAGGATAAGGATACCAGTCATACATAGAGACATGTATAGCTTCATGAAAAATAAGTCAAGCATGTATACAGTTTCAAGACTCACCAGTCTGGCTGTCGATTGAAGAGGGCGCTAGATGGATGGACGTAGACGACCTGGCTGTCAACAAGAGTACGGTAACCTTCTTGAGGATCCTAAAAATGTAAACAGAAAACAAAAGTTCATGAACTTGACATGAATTAATTAAAAACAAAGTTTCATTACTGCAGATGTCGACCAAAGCTTGTATTCTTGGAAACTACAGATGTCAGTTTCTAACCAAAGCACAGAAATACCATTTAGTTTCCACCTGTTAACCCATATAAGACAAACAATCCACACAATTTGGTAAGTGTGATTTTCTTTTGTGTGTACCACTACGTCCGGGAAAGCTCAATCAGAGGTGAAAAAAATAACTACAGATGTCGACCAAAGCTTGCATTCTTGGAAACTACAGATGTCAGTTTCTAACCAAAGCACAGAAATACCATTTAGCCTCCATCTGTTAACCCATATAAGACAATCAATCCACACAATTTGGTAAATGTGATTTTCTTTTGTGTGTACCACTACGTCCCCGCAAGCTCAATCAGAGCTGAAAAAAATAATGTGAGTGGATATAAGATCAACCGAGCAGACACATAACATACATAATGGCATTGATGGCATCACAAACTACATGTACTATATAGATCTATACACATGAGGTTAACAATCTTGTATGTTGGTTGGTTGGTTGACTTTATTTATTAACGGTAAAAACAAAATATTACAAAATTGTGCCCGCACTCAGCTACAAGCTGTTTTTCAGCGAGGCCGTGATAGAAAACAATTACAGAGTGAAAACGAAATAAACATAAGCAAAATAAAATCAAAGTAGAAATTCACACATAAAAATACAGACAAAAAACATATATACAAATAAAAGATAGACATTAAATTGAACTCATCTGTTGAATCATTGACAGTAGATGACTCAATATACCATGAGGGTGAAGCACCACTTCATTATCTACATAGGCTTGACAGGCTGGTCTGTATTTACACAACATCAAACCATTTACAAATGAATCTTGTTTGAGTTAAGAATGAAATTTATGTACCTTTTTAGCTGCATTTCTGAAGAACCCACTGCAAATGGCTTTCTGAACCCTGGCGGTGTTCTTTCCACAAGTCACAACATCCAACTTGTGCCTGTAAGGATAAAAGAAGACAAACCTTTCTTACTTTTCAAGGAAAATTCACATATTTTCATAGTCTTTTAACAATTAAGACACTTCTACTTTTCTACAAATTCAACAAGAAAATAAAGCAAATGAAACAGATCATTTGAGAAGAATGTTGATGACACTAAAAAAATGGAGATACGAACATGTGTGAAGAGCTAATTACTGAAAAAGTTCAGTAAATACCTTACAACATATTGCAGGAAAATGCATTTTAGATCTTTCACCCCTCTCAAGTCTACAACCGCCTCCTCCAATGCATTCTGTACCCTGCTTCTTCTCTTTTAGTTTCCCTTCCTCTCGTAACTCAAAGATATATTAAAACCTTGTCAATGGAAAACAAAAGTTTTTTTCAGATTTCTCTAGTGTGATTGAGGCCATGGGCCTCTTATTTTAACCACCTTCTCCTGCAATTCTTCTAAACAACATTCATCAATGATACTGAACAACAGCTTGCAGACATCCACATCTTTCCCCTCCTCCCTCTACATTCTTGCTTGCTTTTCCCCCTCCTTTCTTTGCTCCTTTTGCCAAATACCTACCTATCCATGATGCCCAGTAGCTGTTTGCGGACATCCTGAGCCCGACGGAGGGTCCGGGCCTGAACAAAGTTCTCAAAGCACCATGGATTGGAGAACTTGTTGTTCTTCCACGAGTTATAGACAGCTAGCAAGGTGAGATGGTCCCCCTCTGGCTGGTGAAACTTGGCCTTGCGTTGGTCAGCAATACCTTGCTTGTCCTGCAAATGGAGGCAGGTGACATTTCAATTAAAAATCGAAATCAAACGCACAAACACTACAATTAGGATTACAAAATTCTTTGATGCTAAAAGTTTTTGTTTCAGCACATTTTAATGCGATATATTCTCTATTTGTTATTCCTGTGATTCTTCTTTAAAAGTTCACACTATCATTCAATATCTAAATTCTTTGATTGTTTTACATTGCGGCTACAAAGACTAACATATTCTATATATTCATTGGGTATTTTGCCAATAACTCCACTAAGATCTCAAAAATTCAGATTTCTTGAGGGAATTGTGGCTTTTCTCTATTGTAACTTACACATGAAAGTTTGCAACTTACACATAAAATGCCTGCAGCTATTGGTTAGCATTCCCATATAAGTTTTCATCTCTCCATGAAAATAATGTCATGAATGGCATTATTACAAGAAGAAAACACATTCAACTATCATTTACCTTAACAATAATTTTGTGCACGTGAAAACCTTTTCACTAGCAAGGAATAAATTCAAAAGATAAGACTATTTCCTCACCTTGGGTCTATAGAAGACATTCTGCACAGACAGCATGGATACCACAGTCAGGATCTCCTCACTGCAGCCAAGATGAACAGACATGATGAGAACCTTGGACAACATCGGCTCCAATGGAAACTCAGCCATCTGATAGAGATGAGCAAATGTACAAATGTTAGGTTACGGATTTACTTATAGCTGCTCCCTTTTATAATGCTGATTTTCTATAATTTCTGCCTCCCCTCCTCATCTCCACTGCCTCTCCCTCCTCATCTCTTCAATTTACTCCAGGTTCTTATCATTTTTTTAATTCTCTACATGGTCACCATTATCATCATAAACATCAACTTAATTTGTTGAACATCATGATTATGATTATCATCATTGATTATTATTATCACTGTCATCATCATCATTATCATCATCACCAACATCATCATCATCATCATCATCATCATCATCATCATCATCATCATCATCATCATCATCATCATCATCATCATCATCACCACCACCACCAACATCAACATCGTATCAATCAGCACCTGAGCCACCACCATCATTGCCATCATTATCATGATTATTATGTTCATTATCACTATCACTATTACCATCAACATCATTCTGTTTTCATCATAATTACTATCTGCACCACAACCACTATCACTATGACAATTACAGTATCATCCTCATCATCACCATCCTCTTTATCTTTGCCACTCTTGTCGCCAACACCACCACCACCATCACCACCACCACCATCACCACCAGCACCACTATCACCACCACCACCACCATCACCACCAGCACCACCACCACCACCACCAGCACCACCACCACCATCACCATCACCACCACCACCATCACCACCACCACCAGCACCACCATCACCACCACCACCACCGTCATCACCACCAGCACCAGCACCACCACCGCCGCCATCAGCACCACCACCATCAGCACCACCACCACCACCATCCGCACCACCACCACCATCACAACCATCAACACCACCACCACCACCACCACCACCACCATCACCACCAGCACCACCACCGCCATCATATGCTCCTTCTTACCCTCCTTCCCAGCTTGGTTAGCAGCCCTTCATCATCCAGCGCACTCAACGAATCCAGCTGCTCCATCGCAGCGATCAATATCTCATCTTCATCACTATTCCTGCCAGCACCGCCACCACCACCACCATCACCATCAACACCCGTACACCACCACCACCATCATCATTATCAACATCATCATCATCACCATCATCACCAACACATCTAAAATCAACATCAACAACAACACCACCACCACTGCCACCATCACCACCATCACCACCACCGCCACCACCATCATCATCATCATCATCATCACAATCATAAACACCACTACCACTACCATCATCATCACCATCATTATGCTCCTCCTCCTTACCCTCCTTCCAAGCTTGGTGAGCAGCCCTTCATCATCCAGCGCACTCAACGAATGCAGCTGCTCCATCGCAGTAATCAACGTCTCCGTGGGTGGGGCATCCATAAAATCAAACGCCAGAAGATCATTGATCCCCATAGCCTTCAGAGAGAGGAGCGTACTGGCCAGATTCGTCCTCTGAATCTCCGGTACAGCCGTTGGCAGCATCTCATCTCGGTAAGCACGCTCGGTATAGAGACGGTAGCACTTGCCCGGCCCTGTCCTCCCGGCTCGGCCAGCCCTTTGCTTAGCCTGAGCCTGAGAGATAGGGGTAACGACCAGCTGGTCCATGCCAGTATTTGAGTTGTACACCTTCTGTTTGACAAAGCCTGGATCCACCACGTAGTAAATACCATCGATGGTTAGCGAGGTTTCGGCGATGTTTGTGGCTATCACAACCTGAAAGAGGAATTACACAGCATACCTTACTGCACAAAAAAATATCAGCTTTTTTAGGAAACTCCTCATAAAGGGACATACACGGTCACTTTCTCCTATATAGTTTTACAAACACTCTTAATTCTATTGCCTATCCTTCATCATTTTTCATAAATGAATCTGGCTATTTATCTTCTTTTAGACCAACTTGCATCTACATATTACCACAAGCTGTCTATTCATCTATCTTTCTATTAATCAATCAATCAATCCTCAATCAATCAATTACTTTCTTATATTTTTTTGTACCAAGAGGAGCTGGGTAAAAGATCCTTGTCTGCATTTCAATGAGCCGAGTAGACAGTAATAACATACATGTCTATCTACCCATATTTCTTTTAACTTGATACAACTTGTTATCTACATCTCGCTGGGAAGGAAAGGATGGATGGGACGACCATTCACTTTCTGCACTCGACCCAGGTGAGGTAAATGGGGACGGCAGGAAGAAATTCCTTGTAATGCGGAGCGCCATAATGGCTGCCAGCTAGAGCCGGGTAATAGTGAGTGTAAAGCTTTCAGCGTCATGAGCACCGATAAGGTGGACCTGTGCACTATACAAGTAGCCACCATTATTATTATTATTATTATACAAAAATATTACAAGTATATACCTTTCTGCTCCCAGGAGGAGCTGGATCAAAGATTCTTGTCTGCATTTCACTGGGTAGAGCAGAATAGACAGGGAGGATGATAAGTTCTGGAACCTCTGGACCAAGAGATTTCATTCTCTCAAAGAGGATTTCACAAGCCGTGTCAATCTCTTCTTGACCAGTCAGGAACACAAGGATGTCACCTGATATGGAAGGGAATAAAAGAAGGAGAGAAAATTAAAATCATTTCTTACTTTACTTTTAAATTCTGTATCATGAATTTTCATACTAGACACAAGGGTTCAGAATGAGAGAAGAAAATTTGAAATTAAGCTGAGTAAAGCAAATATTTTTTTTAATCATGTCAGCCCAAATATAATATATATGAAATGAGCATCCCTTTCCTGCCATATTGACTTATTTTGCATGAAATATTACATGGCTTTG
>BQKZ01000004.1:291726-310008 GCA_036244855.1 Temnopleurus reevesii
TACTGGCCGAGGTCAGGGTCTATCAGGCATTCCCTCAGTAGGAAACCATCGGTCATGTACTTTACTTTGGTCTCCAGTGATGTACAGTCTTCAAAACACATGGTGTAACCAACCTATTCAATAAGGCAAGACAAAATATTAGATTTATATCATTTGTTCTAGGGAGCAAAGAGGACTGGCTCTAGTAGTGGAACAGGGAGGAGCATCCTCTTAGTTAGTTTTACACCAAGGGGGAACATATCACAAGGAGTTTGTTATAGAGAGGATATGATGCTTGCAAACTATTTCAGTCCCAGTAATTCATGTAAGCAGCCTTGCCAGTATACACAAAATTCAAATAAACCAAATACACTGAAACAAGACCATGCCAATGAATCTTCTGGAATGAGCTTAAAAAACACACATTCAAAGCTCTCATTTTGACACTGTTAAGATCTTAAAATCTTTTAACTCAGAAATTGCTGTATTCTAGATTTTAAATAAACTTTAATACACAAACCAGACAGTTGCACAAAGCTATGTACAAGGTGAGGCCTTGGGATTTCGAACTCAAGACAGTTTTCTTACTACTTCCTAATCCCTATCACTACAGACACCCATCTCTTAAATGAGCCTACACCCAAATTCTCTTGGCAATGGACACTGCAGCTACAGTAAGAGGCCGAGAGCAACCTATCTCTCCCATCACATTATCTCCCCATTGTTCCGATATGACCAAATAGAATTATTAAAACAACATTTACCTCTTGGCCAAGCCTGCATCCAAATTCTTCTGACACCCTCTTGGCGACAGACATGGCGGCCACACGACGAGGCTGGGTGCATCCAATCTTTCCTCTCACTGTGTAGCCGGCTTCAGCAATGTACTGGGTGATCTGTGTTGTCTTCCCACTACCGGTTTCACCGATAACAATGAGGATTTGGTTATCATCAACAGCCTGTGAAAAAGAAAAAATGAAAGGCGTTGTATGGTTAGTTTTTCATTGGATTTTGATCACTGCTAGAAGATAAATTAAATCACATGTCATCTTTTGGAAAGATTTGGGTCATGATCATGAAAATGTAATGTCAGGTAAGTTATTTTTGGTGATTGCATCAACTTGTATTGGAGTCAAATCATCAATAAATTTGAAGTCATAATTGGAGGTAGAAAATAGGATGCTTAAACTTGGCATTCACCTCAGAGCTTGAATTATTCAAAGACCATTGAATACCATGGTCATGGTTGCTAACATTGACGATTGGCTTCAGAAAGAAGGAATTCCCCATCCACTCTATGACTGCAAATAATGGTTGCTTCCCTACAAGTATGTAATTTTTTTAGCAATACCAGCATACTTTAGAAATAGTATTCTGAAAAGTGTGATCTTATATTTACCAAATGAATAAGAATTGAATTGAATTTTAGTTAAGCAAACATTCATGTAACCCTGGGGCCAGAATGTAAGCAAGAGATTCTCTGTTTACCTGAACGAGCTCTTTCTTGAGCTTATAAATAGGCAAACTCTGCCTCTGCTCCACGATCGACAGCTTCGTCTTCTTTCCGTACGATGCCTTGTTTCCGCCAAACGCAGACTTCTTCCACTCTGGTAACTCCTGGCTCGTCATCCCCGTCTTCCGGATGTTGGCGACGAGTGTGCGTTCGCTCTCGGGCATGGGATCGATCCAGTTTTTGTTCATTCCTGTAGGGATGTTCTCGGCTTCGGCTCGCTCCGTGGCCTGTTTCATCTCTCGTCGTTCCTTAGCCAGAGCACTCTGCATCATGGCTGCCTTGGAGAGTGTCCCATCAGGGTTCTAGAAAAGGCAAAAAAATATCACATGTTCAGTTCATTTTGTTTTATATTTATTCATTTTCCAATACAAATACAAATTAACACAATTTCTGCAAATTCTGCAAATTGGGCTTATTGTTTTACTTGCCCCTTTGGAAATACTTTTATTAATGAAGTAAAACATAATAATAAAAAAGAATATACATCATGTGATAGATAAGCACTGAGGAGGCTTTCTATATTCTTGATTCATTCATTATTAATCAAAATCAAGATAAATGACAAAAATAAATTATCTTGGCATTCACAATGATGTATCCTCATCCCCAGGACTTTTGCCATAAACAAATATGGGAAAATATTGCCAGAGTCCTTTTTTATGGTGACAAGTTTTATGCCTTGGAGCCCAGATGAATAAATTGTGACCAGGATATTTGTAACATACCCGAGTCATTGTTATTGTGTTTTTGGCTCAGTGTCTTTTCTCAATTTAAGACAATCCTTCAACTTCAATGTAGAGTCATAAAATAGTCAGTAGAATCTAAACATGTAACTAACACTTTGTTCCTTACAAACATGTATTTTAAATCAAATTATGCTTATTTTGGAGAAGGAATTATAACACACCTTCACAATCCTAACAGGACTGAGGTCTACACTCTGCCTGCCGTGGCCCCGTAGAAAAGGAGGGTCCTCATCTCTTAGTTCAATCTCCATCTCCTCATCAGAATTATCATCGTCTTTTGGCAGGATCCCTGTGGTCTCGTCAAAATCGGGAAAATCAGCTTTGTCTATGCAACTGGCTGCTATCATCTGGATTATGTTAGGAGAGAAAAGATAAATTGTAAGTTTATTAATAAGTGATAAAAGAAAAAATTATGCTATCGGGGTGTTGTAAATAATCGGTATGTGTCAATTGAAATCACTGTTTCACATGTTTTTGTTTGAAGCGCAGAAAATTAGCAAATGAAAATAAGTGTTTCATTTTAAGACTGATTAGCCATTGACTTGTAATTGATTGCAACTTTCTTACAACCCTCTCATTAGCCACATGTAGATGATATTGAATCCAGATTCAGTACACTTGAAGAATGGCACAAATAGGCGGGTCTACTAATAGATGCAAATTTTATGCATACCTCCAACACAAAGGTTGTTCTTGACAACCCGAAAGCATGCCCGAGGCTTGCCCGACATAGCAACAAGTAATGTATGCAAACTGGATTCAAAGTATTGTAGTCTTATTGTTACCAACCGGCCTATGGAATACCGCGTAAATACATTAACCCCTAAACTGCTGCGGGCCACGTTTGTGGCCCAAGAACTTGAAACTGCCATACCTAACATCTGTGTGCATGACAAAAGGATACAGAACTATTGTGCATGAACCACTTTCTCAAACATCCATTTGGTATTCGTTGTCAATAGTCATTCACGACTCTGGGCTGAAAAGAATTCTTCCAAACTTCAGTGGCATTACACAATGGACTGATATGTTAGGGCATATGTGGAATTCTTTCCAAGCTCATTATTGATACACACAGAGCTTTAGTAAAGGGCTTTGACTTTCACTTTTATTTCACTCCTAATTACATATTCAAAGCATTGTTTTAGGAAAGATCATTTACTAGAAAACTGTAATACGTTTTGCCAAGATATTTTACAGTATTTGAGAATAAGTTGTGTAAATTCCAACATCATACCACTAGCATTTATAACAAAAATGAAGGTCAAAGTAACCTATGTTTTTTGTGGAATTTATTGCATCAAGAAAAGTGTTCAGCAGTTTATGGGTTAAACGCACATAAATTTGAATATATACATGTAAGTAAACCCGCCTATTGCATTGTGCTGTAGCTTTACAAAAGAAACAGGCTTGGAAGATCGGTTCAAGCAATCACATTGTGACTTTAACTAGGCTCAATTAATTTAATAATTTAGATAAACTAAGATCATAGCACCCTACCTGTTTGAGTTCCCATTTCTCTGGAGATGTAACCCTCTGCACTTTCTTCCTGATGGCAACATCATCAGAGTCAGGAGCATTGATGAGCGGCAGGTCTGCTGGTCTGTATGGGTTCATTCCCTCCTCCTCGTTAGTCTCTGGGGCATTCTGCAAATTGGCAACACAAATATATCAATGCTGTAAACTATTTGAGCTATCATTAGAGAGAAAAAGTGTTCAACTCCTACAAAAAAGCATTAGGCTCCCGCTTCAACTTAAATAAAGAAATACAAGCATATGTTTTGAAAGCCTCTTTCGCAGTTTGAATCTCAAATGAAATCACTCTAGTTTCAAATGTTGACAGCTTGGCACTTGTGTTTCACTTTAAATCTTCAATTCAATGATTCTGTTTGACAATATGACTCTCATTGCACTAGCCTAATGTAGCCTAACTTTTTGCCATCTAGTGTGCTTGCATATATTTACATTCCACCTGGTACATGACGTAGCTATCAAAAAATGATATGCCACATATAATCAACAAGCAAATCCTGTTGGACTTCATTAATGCAGCACTCTGTTTCTTTGTTTGATTTACTCTTTTTAAAGTCATTTATGGAATGTTTATGAATATTGCAAAGAGCATTCAGGTCACATACCTTTGCTTTGCCAGGGTTCAAATCCTCCCCTGTACCCTGATCCACATCCTTCATGGACAGTCTGATCTTGGTTCCTGCGATGGATAGCACTTTGACCTTGACCTGTTGACCTCGTGACACGACGTCACTCACATCGGCAACTCTTCCTTCTCTTCTCAACTATGATAAGAAAACATGGCATGATCAATTAATTTCCTTAAAAGTATAGGGTTATCAAAATATCATAACAAGCACAATATTGATCCTCGACATCATAAGAAATCTAACCTATACGACATGCAAATTCTGACCATATAAGGCCTTCATTCAATCAAATTGTCTTGCTTTCAAATAGACAGTCTAATCTTGGTTCCAGCGATGGATAGCACTTTGACCTTGACCTGTTGACCTCGCGACACAACATTACTCACATCTGCAACTCTTCCTTCACTTCTCAACTGTGAAAACAAATGAGATTACTATAGTGTGGTCAGTCACTTTCATTCATCATAAATGTTGTCAAAGGATTAAGCCAAGACTATCAAAGGCGAAGCCTTGGATATATTTGAACTTTCTTCTTTTTCCCCATTTGTTCTATATTATTAAAACTGCTATTCAGAAAAGAGGCATTGCTTCCAAAATAAGGCCTGTTGTCATCCTATCCCAATATGAAATTCTGTTGAAAAGGCACAAGTTCATGCTGTCAAGATCAAAAGAGAAGTACTAAATTGCCATTGCAAATTGTGATGATTTGGATAAACAGATCTTCATGCAAATCAATTCCCTAGAATCTGCTCATTCACATTGCAGAAACAATCATTACTACAAACAGGCCCTAAATATAAAACTGACTTAAAAAAAAGTTTGACATTGATGTAATTTCATAAATGTCATCCCAAATGCTAGACCGATAAAACGGGTCTATTTCGAGCAGGATTTGCTTCGCTGAGGCTATCGCCTGGCTACGCATCCTTCCTCAATAGACCGTTAACGCCGCTAGAGACGCCTGTGATGAAGATCAAAAAAATGGTGGTCGCTACCAAAAATCACGATAAAAATCATGAAAAATGGTGTAAACCACCATTCTTTTGATTAAACAAAATGTTTAATCATGGGATAATGTTATAAAGATTTAAAAACGTACCTTTTATTCCATTTGAATCTCTAAAATTAAATATTTGTGCAATATCAGCTCTCGCCGTCTTAAAACAACCCTCAAAACAAGTCCGATCGAAGTAAAATGAAAGACTTTCCCTGATTGGCTGACGATTAACCTTTGACCTCAAAAAGTCGATCGAGTATGAATATTCATTGTATGCAAATCACGAGAGCGATATGCTTTCTTGTCAACGTACGTGTTGAGGTATCGAGCTTGGTCACCTGAACATTATGAATATTAATTCGATATATAGAAAGACGACTGTGATTGGCTGATGTTCACACGTGTACAAGTCAATTAGGATCGAGAAACCGTCTGTAAGCGTCTGTGGTACCCTCTGATTTCACCCGGAAAACACGGATTTTAATCATTTTTTTGGAAACCTTCAAGGTAATCTTAATCATTATATGTTTTTCATTGCGTTTATACATAAGTTTAGATTCTATACTCCTCAAATAAGCTGATTTTCGTGAGGGTGCGCGGCAGCACCCTTTCTCTCATTAACGCTGTGTATTATCACTTCAACAACCTGCACTACAAGTTGAATTGGGGCGTTTTCTGACTCTCTGGAGGGGGCACCACCAAAGTCAGAAATCGTTAAATAAACCCCTCCGAGAGTCAGATTTTTCTGTCTACCCAAATGCATGCCAATTTTACATGCATTTATATATAATACTACATCGGTTATGAGATATTTGGCAGTGGTAAAGTTGGTAAATGATGAATCTTAGTGGACAAAATTTGTTCAAATCAATGAAGGCTTTCATGATTACAAAAAAACACAAAGGAATTACATGTACCTCTGAAATATGGACCAATCCTTCACATCGTCTCCTGAGCGATAGCTGTACGAAGCATCCATACTGCATCACACTCGTCACCTTCCCCTCGTATATCTCCCCCACCTCAGGCTCAAGAGAGGGCGGTCTATCCACAAACTTATCATTATATTTCTCTTTCTTCGAGTCTCCTTCCACATCGTCTCTGTTGCGGTATTTGCGCTTGTCGCTCCGCTCCCTACTCCTGCTCCTGCTTCGGCTCCTGTGTCGACGGCTGCGGTCGCGACTCCGACTTCGCCTCCTGTCGCGGTCACGATCACGACTGCGTGATCGTGAGCGTCTTTTTCTTCTGTCCCGATCACTGTCTCTGTCTCTGTCCCTTTCACTATCCCTATCTCTCCCTCTGTCTCTATCCCTATCTCTGTCTCTGTCTCTATCTCGGTCTCTATCTTTGTGCTTATGTTTGTGCTTGCGAGGTTTGTCCGGGCTTCTACTCCTGCTCCTATTTCTGCTCCCTTCTTTGTGAGATTTCTTTGATTCTGCTTCATCATCTCGTTTCCTGAAAGTGAAGAGAATGAAAACAGGTTAACACAGGCAAGATGATTGGACTCAAGCTAACTGAAGTACAGCCTATTCTACTTGAGATTAAGGATGCTCTGCAGAGCCCTGCTAAACAAACCATATTTTCGAAGCATTCTGAATTTCGATCCTGTTACCTTTATAATGATAAGGTGGTTACTTTTGTTTTTGAGGAATAAAACATTGATATGCTTAATTTACCTTTCATAAAATTTAAGAAGATGTCGAGTACATCCACATTTACTTTTCAAACTAATAAAAAGGATGGTACTGCTAAAATAAGAAAAGGGATTGCAAAGTAAATTGTGACATGAAAAACGGAGTTTGGAATAATAAGAAATCATATTTTCCCTCCAAAATTCACTTCTGGAGGGCAATATTACAGCATTTCTTCTTTTATTTTTCCCAATAACCTTATCTGATAATCTCATCTATTTTTTTCTTATCATTTATTTGAATAAAATGACATGATTAAACACAATCAATTATCAAATCATTCACCCAAGTTCTCTTTCCAGATGCAACTTACCTTGGAGCACCCATATTACTTGGCATGAGAGCTTCTAGCTCATCCATTGCATCCAAAGCAATCTGATTATCTTCATCTGCTATTTCCTACAGATTTTGAGAAGAAAGAAAAAAGGGTTATTGCAGAGACAACATTGAATGAACACATGAATAATAATGAAATATATCATAGGGAATGAACATATGAATAATAATGAAATATATCATAGGGATATGATCCTTGGCCCAAGGCATGTCTTCAAGAGCAGGACGCTACAAACCGACTTGCCAGAGACAACAAACTTGGGCATCGGGCAAGTAAATTAAATTGTCACTTGCCCAACTGGACATGTAATAGTTATACAGAAGTGTTCCTATGTCCCAGAACTTTACATTTTACATTTAAAATTTAACAATTTCTTATTTGTTTTGAGTTTACAGTAGCTAAATCTATCAATCACACCACCACCATCAATGAAATCTAGGCCAAATGTGGTTAATGCCATAATGCAGCTGCTCCTGTTTAAGTTTTGGGCAAGAGAAATTTGTGTGCAGACAAATGATTTGAAAGGCCACTTGCCCAACAGGACAAGTCATGCAAAAAATTCCTGTATTACCCCTAGGTGTTCATCAGATATTCTCCAGTGGCAGTCTGAATTGGATGTAATATGGAAGAACACAGTAATGCTATGTTCCATTCTAGTACACCTTTGTCTACATACCCTGTCAGCAGGATCCTCATCAGGGATACAGAGCCCTGGAAAGGCCTGTCTCTTGAGGTCATCTTTGCCCTTTGGTTTGTCCTCATCTTCCTGATCCTTCCTAGTCTTCTTTGGCTTCATGTGCTGGATGAGACGCAGAAGGTTACCCGTGAACGAATCAGGAAAGTCGGCACCGTTCTCCGCCAGGACGGACTTGAAGGATTCCAGAGTGTCATGCTTTTCAGCAAGACTGATGATGAATTCAGCTGGAAGGAGACAGGGAAGTATAAACCACATTATTCGATCTTTTTTTTCCAATAAAATCTTTGTTCAATAAATTTACTGTCTTGCATAGACACTTGAAAAATTTACATGATTAAATGGCACACACACAAACTTTACAATTCATACAATTTTAATGACCTTAGATCCATTACAAACAAAATGTTCCATAAATGGCATAATCATTTTTTTTTAAAAATAATACTGCCTTTTTGGAATTTTAATTTCTTTTGAAAGGAATGGTCTTACCAAGATCTTTATCATTGAGTCCAAGATGGTTGTCCAATTCTGTGCAAACTTTGGAGACCAAAGACAAGTGTTCCAGTTGCTCAAGCTCCTCCATTGTGCCTCACTACGATTTGGATTTGTACACCTATCAAAAATAATCATAGGAAACTCAAAAAGTTAGTGCATTTCATCGTATCCCAAAGCCACAGCTAATCATCAAAATGGCAAAGGCAAAGATCTTTTATGTAATTTAAAAAAATATATGATTTTTTAAGGATTGGAAAAAATGGGCAAATCAGTGATTTACATTTTATTTAGACATGTTGCCAATTTCATGACATAATGGGTGCATATACCAGAATTTCCGTCATATTCATGCAAAATTCATGATTTCTATTAAAAGATATAAAGTTTGTATTTAATAATCTAAACATGTAAAAAGGGGATTCGCATATCCATCGTGAAGATATCCTACAGGTAACGTTTTGAAAAAAATCATATTTTTGGAGTAAGAGTGACTTTTGACAACATGGATTTGAAAATAAACAGTCAGTTGTGCAACTTGTGCACATGTGATGGCATAAGTTGCCAATTTGTCTCATATTGAAACATAACTTTCTTATTATTAGTTGTCTTACTCAAACTCAAAGCTTTAACTATAGTATTAGGTGCGCAGACGCGACGTTAGACCTCCCATGATCATACACACAATCGTATGGCGCTGTCACATTAATTCGCCCATCATACTAATTTGAACATCATATAAATTTCTACAAAATCGATGAAATATTACAAATCTGACATCATCGTAAAGAGCATTGTTTGTTTGCCTAAACTGGAAATTTTCTTAGCAAAAGGACCAAAAACAATGAAAATATTGCCTCAAGTTCGGCAGATTTGCCTGCATTTGCTGAAAAACACGGGTCTTGTGACACTAATCTGAATCCTTCCAATTTTCGGACAGAAATCATCAAATTTGTATGTAAGCAGACATACCATTCGATTCCTTGATATTTTGTGGTCAAACGCAAACTACTGTAAATTTTGCATCTGACTTAGAAGTTAGATGGAAGCAATTTTAAGGTAAATCTTGTTCAAAACGGGGTCTACGAATTAATATGACACAGTTTGTTGACAATTTTCGCCATTTTCCAGCATGGAGCGATGCGATCATTTCGTCAATCAAATTTTAATATCGCGATATCTCCGTGATTCTTTCGTGAATTAATTTTATTTTAGAAATATTTGAAGCCTAAAATATCTAGTTTCATTTCGTGCCAAAAAAATTAAGAAAATAATTTTGTATTTTAAGAGATATATTTTGCTAAGTACCGTGACCCAATAATGCTCTAGAAAAAGTATACGAATTAATGTGACCCCATCATACCTGTCTGGAGCTAGAGCTGGAGGTGTTCCGGGCCGTGAAACCACATCGCCGCCGGAACGTCGGCATGGAAATTTCGACGTACCGTAGGCTCAGCTTTCCTGTTCACACTTTTAATGCATCACAGTAATCATTTTGCAATATATGTAAATAAATAATAATAAAATCAAACACTTACGGTTGAAGCAAGAAAATATAGCATTGGTGTGGTCAGTTCCCACTACAAGAGGATAATTTCGAGAACAAAAATATACGTTCGTACGACGACAGCTAACTGGAATTGGAAATGCGCAATTGTGTAAAAGAAGTCGTCTAGTTCTCGCGGTATCAACCACTGTAATTCAGCCCATGTCAATAAACTCGCTCTATCCTGAGGAAGAGTCGTATTTGTTATAGTTTGTTTGTTTTTGTTTTTTGTTTTTTATGTTATTATTTCTATGTGTGAATCTAGAAATACAGCATATGAACAATGTAAAGAAATATGAACATTTTTGACAGGATTAGCCCATGAACGCTCGAAGGTTTATTTACAATGGGTTCCTATACAAAAATTGATCATCAAATCTAAGCTAATACAAAGAAAAGAAACGATACAGCTGTACACAGAAGTATCAAACTTTACTACACATTATCTTTGGCAAGATAAAATATAATAATACTAATTGATAAATGTTCTTTAAATACCCGCTTGAAATTATATGGATTCACCTAGAGTGATATAATTTATGTATGTGGTGAAGTATAAGTTGATTCGATATTTGATTGATATCAAGCGATCCTAATATACTGCAGATAGCTGGAAGTGACCAATGTGAGATCGTGGGCCCAAATATAACATAAGTCTTGCCATTTTAATTTTGAATTCTTTTCCTCTTTTTTTGTTCTAATTTGGGCAATTTGTTAAACCATGCATCGGACTTAGACTTGATTCCCATGAAAATAAATTATGTCAAATTTCCGCTCGTGGCTAACGACAGTTCTCATGCCCAATATCATATCGCGAAAAAAAAAAGAGATATCTTGTGGTCGGTTTAGATCGCATGCTTTGCATTAAATGGCGCGAGATTTGAACCCCAGTACTTGTGATTTGATTTTATTCGTCATAATGCAAGAAAAATACCATGACAAGGATGTCCCATGAAAGCCAAAGGCTTATTTCCAATCATGCCAATGGGGTCACGACTGCCGCGTTTTACGATACCATGAACGGTGCTCCCTTGCAAAATAATAGTGCATTATCACATTTGGAAGCAGGTACTCTCTGATCTATTTGTATATATTACGCAGTTCTTATATAGCGCTAATTACCTCTGATAAAGGTCTCTAAGCGCTCTACAATTAATGCAGCATTATTACCCTGGCTTTAGCCCGACAGCCACCAAGTACCCATTCACCTCATCTGAGTTGAGTGGAGCACGGTGTGCATTGGATGAATTTCTTGCTAAAGGAAATTTACCACGTCAATGTAGTGCCACTGCTGTCAGGCATATACTCAATTCTCCATTTATTGCGTACAGGTTGATATATTTTTTAGACTATTTGTTATCAACGAAATATATGATTATCATGATTTATACTTTTATTGCAATATAATATTGCACAACTAACCCTTCACCCCGTGGCATAAATTACCCATCTTGAGAGGGTTAGCTGTGCAAAATGTCAATTGTTTTTAAGGCCATCTGGGAGTCGTAAAATAGGCCTAGGCCTATTAAGTTTTAACCTTGTAATCCTTGTGCACGTATTTCTTAGAAATAATAGTTCTTTGCTTTCCAGTAGTAACCCACTTCCAAAATTATCAATCTTCGATTCTGATTTTAAGTAAGACGATGATCAACTTTAAAGATTTAACATTCGTTCATATCAGATAAGAAAATAAACGTAAAAGTACAGAATATGGCATTGAAAGAAAATAAGTAAAACATAAAAATGGAACCAGTGGCTAGGAATCTGTGCTTGTGAGGCAATGGTCCCTAGTCTTATTTGATTACACATTTTCATAAATATGCTTTATAATTTCACAATTGCTGTCAGTCCAGGCAGGTTTGAGATTTCGCAACTTAAACACTGAGTCTATAATTAAAAAGGCTAGACGAACAGATAAAAAAAAGTTTCAAGCAAATCAGAAAATAAATAAGAAATGTATGAATATTTCAACAATATAACGCAATAGTGACTTTGGGTCAAGTATGCCATATGCACCTCTCTCAAGTAGTTTATACCTTATTGCCTCCCCCTTTTTTAAAAATAAATTCCCTAACTCCAGTTTTGTCGATGAAGCATGGGTGTGAATATATTTTTATTGATAAATCTTTTAAATATATCTCCATTTGATCCACAACGTTTTAGCCGTTCGTCTGTTTTTCTGCTTTTGATTAAAGCAAGATTTTTTTTTTGGCGCAGACCCGGCCTTTAAACGCAGGATGCCCCCCGCAACATAAATATTTCCTATCAATCATAATTACGATTGCTCGTCAGTAGATCTATGCTACATCATGTGGCGAATTTTGCCATTGATTGGTGATACTTAATATATTCATTGCCACGAACGCAGTTATCTGGTATTCGTTTTGACTTACAATAGTTAGAATCATATCTAGCACAGTAGTTGTTTCTATGTCGGGTAAGCCTCGGGCAAGCTTTAGGGCTAGTCATGGACAATCTAAGTATACCCGCCTTTGAAAGCTCACATACATCCCTCAAGGGGTGGATCTAGGATTTTTTAACGGGGGGGGGGGGGGGGCGCGTGGCACACGTGTTGATTTGTTCCGAAAAAATTAAAATCAAACTGAGTAATATACCGCCTAATTCCCCTTTTCTTTCATATTTTTGGGCCGAAAAAAGGGGGCGTGCGCCAGGATCCCCCCCCCCTAAATCCGCCACTGTCCCTAATTCATTAAAATGTGAACGCGGCTGTGAGTTCATCATCTAAATAGGTCATGAAGGGCCATTATTTTAGTCAAAACCGTCGTAAGTCTGGTTTTATGCTTGTTCCGAGGAAACCATGAATCGTGTTATCACGGTGTACCATTTACGATATAAGTTCATTAACTGTGACTCTGGACAGATTTACACAAAAACCATATTGACAATGGTTTGCCCTTGCAGACAGTAATTGTTTGGGATCACTCGACCCAAGCAACAAATACGTCTAATTGTCAACATATCGCTTCGTCTATAATACATGCACGGTTTACATATATGTACAAAGGTTAGGTATGAAAAAAATATGATTTTTTTTTTTTACTTTGCCGGTATGTTTTGAAAAAGTTTCTTTCGGATAATAATGGATGGATCTGTAAACCACAAACAGTGTGGACTTTGCAAGAATGCGGAATTGAGAAAAGGTCTGTCAGCCTGCAATCGACAACTAATAAAAGCTTACATGATTTTGTCTTGGAATAATTATGACGATCAAATACTCAACTTTTGTTGATATTCATTTTGGTATGAACATAAATGATCGGATGAACCTAACGACAGTATTTGGCAGTACATCCAAATTGAACGATCGGTACGGATGATCATTTTAAAAGGAAAGTCATGAGATAATTTGAAGGAGTATACTCATGATTGGTAACTGCCGAGCTACATCTAGCAAAATGTGCATACAACGGACATCTTGATTGGTCATTTTTTTTTATTAGCAATTTATCGTAAACCTTTATGTCAGAAGGCCCTGGTCATGAACAGATTGGATATAGGCATGAAGTTATACATAACTTATTTGCCCCTCTGCGTCAGATAGATGGTATCTAAAATTGACTTGGCCCTGTAAGGCATGGGCTGAACAAGGACACAGGAAATTCTTGTTGGGATCATACATGTTCAGAGATCTCTTCCAAGCTTTTGACCCATTGACTACTGAATTCTGTTATACCCATAAACTTTGTGTAGTGACTCCTCGGTTCCAGTAGTCAAATGGTGAAGATGAAAGTACCAGGAGTGAAACGTTGGTTTGCCCTCGCTGGACTCTTCCTGATCTCATTTCTTGAAAATGGATTAGCTCGGTCCTTTGCAGTGATCCTGGATGATCTCACAACAGATCTTGATACTAGTACGGCATACCTTGGCGCCATCTTTGGTCTCGTGTTCGGTGCTAGCTACTTCCTTGGTAAGCCAAGATTCATGTTTTATAATATATTCCTATACCGCTATTCTGTTTCCAATATAGGCCTACTGCAATATATGAACCCCTTTGGCGCAACTCACCAATTTGTAATATGCCTTTATTCAACAATAACATGCATTTGACACCAAACCTATTTCGTTACCACAGTGTTGGGACCAACGAATGTGCATGGACATGGGGCTGTTGGGGCTGCATTGCTCTCTTTGAAAGTAAAGACGTGCAGACATAAGGACAATTTAGATGCACAACCCCTCCACTTGGAAAGACGATTATCGGCCCTTGAAGTGTCATGCATGGGCGCAGCCTGGATCTGGGGGCCCGACCAATTTGAAAATTTTGGCCGACCCCCTCCCCCTCCTAGAAGAGCTTATAAACGAAAGGAAAATGCTTCAAAAATAATTTATGCCGTCGCGAGGGAGGGGTGGGGACTAAAAAGCAACAAAAATTAAAGTGATCACTTCAAATATTGCGCCCCCAGCATTGTTCTTTACAACATTTAATGAAGATGATTAAAAGAACACAATAAGATTCATGTTTAATCAATAATATTCATGTAAACTTTCACTGCGTATGTAAAAAAAATGTCATGATTGTTATAAATATAACTGAGCAATTTGGCTTTCTTTTCTGACTTCCAGCTTTTATCACGATTCCGCTGCTCCACCACTTCTCTGTTCGTCAGCTCACTATGATCGGAGGTTTGACATCCACACTGGGTCTGATCCTGTCATCTTTGGCGAACACTGCTCCTCACTTCAGTGCAGCTTTGGCTCTATTTGGTAAGGATCTCTCGTAATGGGACAGTCGCACCTGCTGGTTTATCCCATACCTGCTGCCAAACTTAACTATCTTATGCCCCAGTCACATAGAAGCTCAGAAGCAACACGATTCAACATGATTATTTGTTTGGAGGCAATTATCTGTGAACTTAATAAAGAGTCGTCTTCATGTTGCTTCAGGGCTTATATCAAATGTGACTTTTCCTCAGGGTCCATGCATCTTTTTAAAAAATAAACTAAATTCATGAGATCGCCATGCCTTTAATATTTATCATAAATGCTTAATTGTACTTTTGTGATGTGTGATGACAAAACCTTAAGAAGCGGCACAGCTCAGAACATTGGCGTTGTCGAAAATATGTGAATCAGAATCTGACCCCATGTAAGGCCCCAGTCAAATCGAATCCCCGATCGAAGACGGATTCAACACGACCCATTGTCCAGTTACTGCCCCTGATCAAATAATCGTGTTAAATCGTGTTCATTCGTTTTCAGGCGGGGCCTGTGACTGGTACATAAAGCTGATACAAGATAGATACCTTTATCACCTAGAGAAATGGAAACTAATAACTTATTTATCCAATTGTTCTTGCATAGGTCTTGGGTATGTCGTCTTCATATCTCCATCAAACTCGTGTCCAGCTCACTACTTCCCCGATCGATTCGGACTGGCCACGGGTATTCTTCTATCAGGTGGCAGCACCGGGGTAATGCTTCTTCCCTTCATATTCGAATACATGGTTGATCATTACGGATGGAGAGGAGCTGTTCTGCTACTGGGTGGAATCAATGCGAATATGATGGTGAGTGGTGCCCTCTTAGAACCCGTTACCATAGTGACCAGTAATGCCCACTCCGAGGAAGATGTCAGGGCTTCGGGTGATGACGCTGAGACATTCGACAACCCTGCTTATGATACGACGACTGAGTCACAAAGACACTTTGTTGAGGATGAGCGGTTAGGAAACTCTAATCCCCGCCCTTGCGTGGCTTTAAATGATGGCTCTCCAGCGGATGTCAGGGTTTCATATGATGAAGGTGATGACCTCGATAAACCTGAATTTTACCCAGAAAATACGACGACTAAGTCGCCTATACACGTCCTACGGAACTCTGGACCAAAATGTTGTGCAACAGATGCTGCAAAAGATGTCAGTGAACCACCTGATGATACCTCTGCATTCGACAACCCTGCGTTTGATAGGACAGTCATTGACCCGCACATGCAATGCACAGATAGTCAGCGAGAGATGAACACTGATTCTGAAAGGTGTACAGAGAAAAATGAAATTATTTCAAATAAAGGAGATATCATTGTCACTGCATACAATGTGCACACTACAAATGGGGTCTTAACTGCAGCTACCGCAGATACAGATTGCGAAATTAACAATTGTCATGATGTAAGAAACAATGATGTCCCAATTAAGGTAGAAAAATGCAATAGTCATCAACATGAGATTGAATCAAATACAAGCCCCCTTGAACATGTTGAAAGAAAGGAAAACATGCAGAATGAAGAAAAGGCTGAAGACTTTCAGTTGACTGAGCCAAACAGGTCACTAAATGAAATCACAATTGACCCAATACCTGATCAAACCATCGTTGATACCATCCTTCCTGACGTTAAACAGAGACGATCGTTCCTGTGGCCATTTTATTCCCTTGTTCATTATTTTGAACTGAATCTTTTCAAAGACCACCCTCTCCTCATAGTAGTCTGTATCCAAGCGTTCCTCTACGGTCTCTCTTACAGTGGCTGGCTTATATTCGTCATTCCCAACGCCATTGCCAAAGGACTACAGCCCGACCAAGCAGTTCAGATCTCCATCGCAGGAGGCATCACAAACTTCTTCGGACGTCTCGGAGGCGGACTCTTCTCCTCTGCAGGTTACGTAACCGTAGAAGTCTGGTACTACATCGTCAATCTCATCACAGCTGCAGCTTTATTCATCAACATCATCGCGGACTCGTTATGGTTCATGATTATCCTGTCGTCGGTTTAAGGACTGATGATCGGAGCAAAGGCACCGGCTCAGTTCTTGCTGGTGATGAAAGCAACGGGGAAGGACCGATATTCTGCTAGTGTGTCGATGTTGTTCTTCTTTGTCGGGTTAAGCTTTCCTGTAAGTGGTGCTCTGTTTGGTAAGTTTGAAATAACAATTTTAAAGAAGTAGTTACTGCTTACAAGTATAGGCATTGTCAGCGATTGTTAATAAAACATTTTGGTAAAAATGACATGAAGACGCCATTTAAAGATACTGGTAGGATTCATACTCAGAACCGAAACGTTAAGCCTACGTCACACCTAAGTTGCGTGTTTAGCCTTCGTCGGCCGAGCGTTTTTGGAAGTTAAAAACGCTCCCTTGACGAACAAAGACGCAAGTCATGCGTAGGACTGACGCTCGTCGTATGCTCGTTGAGCGCAAGCCGAACGTCAGTCCACCGTCTGATCTGCGTATGCTGACCATCAAGGGAGCGTTCTTAACGCTAGGCCGACGCAGGCTAAAAACGCAAAGGTGTGACGCAGGCTTTAAGGTTTCATAAACTACTAAAGTTCTACGTAAGCTATTAGTTTGTATACATTGCTTTAAGTCGCCTTCTAGCCTTCTCGTCCTGGGGTAGGTGCCTTTGCGATGTTTTTACAAGTCGCCTTCTTACCTTTTCAACCAAACAAGGCATCTCCACTTGTCTAGTTGAAAAAACTCGTCTTGGCGCTTTAATTGCATTAAATTTATGTTATGCCTAGTTGAATAGATAAATGAATATAACAAGGAAACATATTTTTTTTTACAACTTGATCATTTCAGGTGCCATTTATGACGGGACGCGATCGTACAACATCGCATTTTGTATCGTGGGTATTCTTGATATTGTCGTAGCTCACATCACGATCATGCCAAGACTGCGTTCACACTTTTGCGATTCTGGCCTCGATGCTAAGTGATGTCGAACAGGGATTACGGATCACCATTCTGCAGTGCATGGACACAGTACTTTTAATTCGCGTGGTTTTTTTTATCCCTTCAGGAAATATGTTATTGAACATAAAAATATGGTTATTCATATGAATAATACACCGTCCCAAAATGTAGCATATTCAACACACCCTCTTAAATGTTTTTGTTTTTGTTTGAAATATTGTTTCATGTATGAATTATATTTATTATATCTAAGAACCCCATGGAAGAGCAGCGGTATTCTGTGAATACGCCTGAAATGGGCTATCCGCCATTTTGTATATTATAATTAAAATAAGTTATATTTCTTTTAATTTCTAATTTACTTTTTAAATAGGAAACAAATCGTTCATACGGCACTGAACTATTATCGAGGATTTCTTTTCCTCAAAGGGGGTCACGACTGAAACCCTTTTCGGGGTGGGGGGGGGGGGGGG
>BQKZ01000004.1:322714-347155 GCA_036244855.1 Temnopleurus reevesii
AAATTAGGCAAAAAGAATACCGACAACTAAAATTGAGTGAACATATAGATATTTGTGCTAGTTCTACTGAACCTAACTTCTTAATTACCCCTTTTCATAAAATGAATGACGAAGATAAAACAAAACGATATATCAAAGAACAATATTTCATTAACAAATTCAAACCTTTTCTAAACGCTATTTAGATATTGATCAATTTGCAATCATTCATTTTCGATATCTCACTTGGTAATTTACCCTATCATATATCATATATTGTACATATTTTCTTATCGTGTGTCATTTACACAGAATAACTTATGTAAAACAAGTGTATAAGCTCATACAGGTACCTCAAATGGGAGCGAACAGGGCTCATAAAACTATAATCCTTTTATTTTATTCTATTGTCTAAATCCTACTATTGTTAAGTGTGCCGTGATTACGGAATACAGGTACCCTCACATTTATTAAGCCCCTGATTCTCATCTACCTTTTAAATACACTGTATATTTTCTTACATAAATCGCTTGTATATATAAATGCATCAAACTTACAAGTATTTCATTCCACCTTGAAGATTAATAAAAGAAAGCGCTCGTGGAAATCAACTTGTAAACTTTGTCTTCTTTCTTGACGTGGACTCTATCATATCTTTATATATATATATATATTACCTGTAATTCGGACTATTATTTCCATTTATTGGCCAGGATATACCTTTTATGTGTCGCATATGAAATCTATTTTCTGTCGATTTTAACCAAGAATGGGGTCCAGCCACAGTAAACCCCTTTCCTAGAATCTGCAGCAGAATGTAACAAATGGAGACAAAGAATGACGCAGGCTCGTGTCTCTCTTTTATTATTACTGGGCTTTCGGTCTACAACGCAAACGGTATTTAAGACGGTTGTTAATATGTTCTCCAATACAAGACAGTAAAACAAACAATTACTATCTCTGTATTTTATTTGAGATGTTTTTATATCATCTTTTTGATTTTCATTGACTGGTATCAAAATGCTCTCTTTCCCACAGCTGTTGAAGAGGACTTGACTACAAACATACTTTACTACGTCATTTTCGTCGAGTTGACTACTCCGAAAGATGCTGCCCTTACATCACACCCCAGTGAACACAAAAAGGTACTAGGAATGGCCGTTTTTAGCCTGCGTTGGCCAAACGTTTTTGAAAATTAAAAAACGCATCCCGTGAGTACAGTATACGCTGATCAGACGGTGGATTGACGTTAACTGTTTGCGTTCAAGGAGCGTACGCCGAACGTCTGTCCACCGTATATATGCCCTGTGTCTTTGTACGTCCAGGGAGCGTTTTTAATTATAACAATTATAAACAATTATAAAAAACGCTGAACCGACATATACGGTTGAAAGTTTGTGGTGTATTTGTTCGGTCTCTAGTCGCTAGCTTTCCGACCAGAGCGTCATAGGTTCGAATCCCATCCATGGCTTTAATCTCCTCCGGTAAGGTAAATGGGTACCTGGTAGGAAGAAATATTTTGAAAGATCTAACCCCGTTATCAGTGGTTATTCAAATAAATAGACGAGTACACTGTGAAAGACATCAATGTTCAATGTTCTACGTCGAGGCTACCTTGAAATTCGAAGTCGGCCCCCTTACATGAATAATCACGTATTAAACATTCAGAAATTCTCTCTTATTTTCTTTGTGTTCCAGTTTGTGGCCGAGTTTGACGCGAACCTCAAGACGTTCTCCGAGCCCTACAGCGGCTGTCGGCAGAATGGGAAGCTAGGGCCTCCTCGTGTTATCTTCCTCGATTCAGATGCTTTCGCTGACTTTAGAGCGTATCTTCTCGAGACGTCTTCGGCCTCTCCCGGTCAGCTGAAGATACCCAAGAAACTCCGGAAACTGGAGTGGATCGAGCTATTCTTGAAACATCAGATTGGTAACGAACGTCAGGGAGACTTTAAAGCTGCGGAGGAGCTTGTTTGAACTCTTAAATGAAAATCTTAAAACATCCATGATATCCACAACTGGCAGAATCAGAAACACGTAGAGAACTGGTATTTCAGGGTTCTGTGAATTAAACTACAAACGCATACCCATTACTGGCGTGAATCGAGCTTTTCCTAAATTATCAGATCGGGATTAACATAAGCGCTGTTCTCCGTATATATCGAGGAGCATAATAAATCTTCTAAACGTGTATACCGGTAATGATATCTTAAAAACATTGACTACCGGAAGAGATTGGTAATTCAGGAATCTGTATAAAATACGACTAAATCGACTCGTAGCTAGGCAATTCTTAAAGGGGAACTTCACCCAGACATTGATGTGCGTTCAATGGATGGAGAAAAATACAATGGTCAATCTGTGAAAATTTGAGCAAAATCCGATAATCCATTCAAAAGTTATGAATTTTCAAAATTTTTATTTACACCCCTCATGGGCTCCTTAAATTGGCAAACGTTCAGGGACAAAATGGCTGCCAACATGGAGAACTCTCCATTGCTTTGTACACAAAATTTCAGATTTTCTTCTTTTTCCAGAAAAGTAGACAAAATCTTGTTTCTTCCGTTAAATATAATTATTATAGCCACATCAATTCTGCAAGCATTCCAGAGAGAACGAGGTTGATTCCTCATTTGAAATATGATATTGTTCCATTTTCAATAAATGTACATACAAAGTGAATGAGGAGTTCTCCATGTATGACATCACAGATTATGCTAATTAGCTATGCGCATGCCAATTCAAGGATGCCCAGCACAGGTGGAAATAATAACTTTGAAAATTCATAACTATTGAACGGATTATCCAATTTTGCTCAAATTTTCACAGTTTGTTCATCTGATTTTCTTCATTTACTGACAGTTCATTATTGTCTGGGTGTAATTCACCTTTAATGATCATAGCATATGGGAAGAAAGTCACCCTTACTTGACTCCTACCCCAATTGTTCTTCCTCGATGCGGATGATTTCTCTGACTTCAGGGCGTACCTCCACGATTTTTTGATATCCACGAATGACGGAAAACGAAAATAACAACTAATTTTAGTTCTCAGTGCTATACCTTTTAATGAAAAGTGAACACAATAACAAGCTGGTGATTTGTTAATATAGGAACATATGAAGCAAATTGAGGGTCAAATCATATCCTTTTGAGATATAATTAGCCATTAAAACTGATTTACATGTATACGTTTAAACGGATATTCAGGGTTATGCATATGTTTCCATGGTTACGGAATAAAATGCAGGTTTACACTATGCATGTTAGGTGGTAGAAGAGATAAAGCGGTTGAGAGAGGCGGATGGATTGCTGATTCAATTCTGTGCTTATCAATATAAACTATGGAATCAGTAAGCAAGTTCATGCTGTTTTTTTTTTCAAATAGAATTATGTCAAGTGTAATTTGTATTGTATCAAACGTAAAATATGATGTATGTAATAAAGTATCCTTATTCATCTGTAACATATATCGAAATAAATACACAAGAAAACTATTTCTGTTTCAGAGATGTATGTGCAATCGAGATCATGACTTTTCATTGAACAATTATAAAAGCATTTCAGTAGAGACATATAGCAACAGAGTAAAATGAAATGCAATACAAAATATATGATACAATATGCCGTAAGAAAAAAAAGTTATGTATACATCTCCTTCAACAAGGAAATTAATACAACGTTAAAGTGTAAATATAATGAGCATGTCGCGTTTTCTTTAAGTATATTACGGAAAATGTAACGATCAGGATTCTATAAATCTACTTATAGTATGATCATTTATTTACACTTTTTAGTATTGGAATCAGTATCCAAACGCAGCAACCCATTCATAGAAAACGATTTAAAGATCTCAATTTTTGTCTCTGTTCGCCCCGAGGTGTCAAATCGTCTTTTTTGCGTCTTAATAATTAATTTGTAAATAAAAGGATCATTGGAAGGGACCATAAAAAGGGGTGGGGCGGGGCGGGGCGGGGCGGGGCGCTAGGGGCTGCAGCCCCTGCACTTGATTAATAAAGTTGTGCAAGCACTAATCAGGTTCTGAAAATTGTAACACCAACCCCTTCCACTTTTCAAGATGACGTCGTGGCAAACATTATCCCTTTGCACTAAACACAAACAACACTAGAACTGAAAGTCTTTTTTTTTCTTATTTTATCAAATATTTATAATTTCTGGCTAGTTTAAGTAATTGTACTCAATGGATTCAGTTATCTTACATTATCTTATCAAGAAAGCATCCCCAGAATAAAAAACGTGAAAATGGTCACTCTGGAACTCAAGCCCATTACATTCTCATTGCAAAACTGCCGCCCAACCATTCGAGCAGCGAGTTCGGTTGAGAAAATTGCCACCCCATCACATTGTCAGCAAGCTCATGAAATTATAATAAACCAACGTTCTACAAATCAAGACGTTCAACAGTCCTTGATGGATCCGATTGCTATTTTGGCAATAATATTAATGATGATCTTAATTTTGTTGGCGCCCTTCAATACGCGGGTTTACTTATAGTTACAATCATGACAATTGTATTCGTACTCTGTACACAGACGTTGCTCTTGACAACAAGAAACAACAAGAAAATTTCCCGAGGCTTACCCAAAATAACAACAAGTGACGTAAACTGGATTCTAAACATTGTAATTACTAAGGAATGCCATAATAATATTGACATTTGTATAGCGCTCTTGCAGAAATATGTATCACAGCCAATGCTATGTGCCTCCGTTAATTAGCAAGAAACATGCATAAATTCGAGGCTATTAGTAAACCTTTTAAACTCTTAGAATTTTCAGTACCTAAAATAACAGAATGGAATGTATTTTAAATTATGGGACCGGTTTTCATGAAAAATCCAAATCTCGTCGATATTTCCCAAAAGTGGTAATATTTCAACAAGATGTGCTGTCATCACGCTGAGCTTGCGAAGCTTTCATCTATGATGACTTCCGACCCTTGTTGAAGTATCATGTGAACCCTCTTTTTAGCCTTTGTCATTGTAGGTAGCTCGATGTTTGGCGTGAAGCAGTCTACATCCAACAGCGTTCTGCCTGGCACCTTTCGAAAAAAGAAAGATTTGAATATTAGGACTTGATACGTGTAGACGTAAACATAGTATATAATACATGCGAGTATGTAGTAATAATAATAATAGGTCCATTTATATAGCGCAATCACTATATGCATATACTCTACTGCGCTTGATAGGTACCATATTATTACCCTGGCTATAACTGCCGAGAAAGCCAGTTAGGCGCTCAAACATTCCAAGGAATAAATTCCTGCCAAATACCCATTTTCCACCTGGGTTGAGTGCAGCACAGTGTGGATGAATTTCTTGCTGAAGGAAATTAGCGCCCTGGGTGAGATTCGAACCACCGACCCTCTAGTTAAGAGGCGAGTGTCCGAACCACTACACCACGACACTAGTGGGTGAAGGTGACGGATGCTCTTTCCCCGGGTGTCCCTTCCCCCTCCAAGTAAAATAACTTAAAAAGGGCAACACAAAACAGAATAGAATGAACCAAAAGTACAGACTTTTTTTCTGCAAGAGAAAATTTTGCTTTTTTATGTTTTTATTCTTTTATATCATACCAGTAAATGGTGTCAGTGTGTTCCTATTGAAATATCAGATAAACAGCACCTGATGACGTCACAGTTGCACAAATGACCATGTAGGCTATTATATTCATATCAATGTTTAAAAATCTTACTTTTTCCTCAAAAATATGATTTGCTCAAAACTTTAACTATTTGATACTTGCACGTTTACATTGCCGTAATGGAGATTTTGTATAGTACCTGTAGAAATGATGAAAATTGCACCATACATAATATGAACAAAATGATGGTCAGTAGTGCAACCATTACGTCATCACATTGGTAACTGTTGAATTACTTTTGCGATTTTTGTTAAGCTATCTTTGTTCTGATGACCATGTTTTTCTATTCATGTTAAAAATATTGTTTTGGGGTAAACTTTTTATTTAAAGTTGAGTCCAAGCTGACGCTATGCCGAGTCAGATACGATTCCATCGAAATAAAAAACATACTTGAATTACATACCACATGTTTAATTCTCTTGGAGCCAATAAGAAAGCTGATACTGACATCATCATCAGCCGAGTTTAGACAGAACTCGACAGGACCCAATGCCCGTACATAGGGAACGATTGCGTTCTCGTTGGTACGTTCAATTTCCTGTGGTAAAAATAGACGCCTCAATGATACAGAATTCGGTAGTTGGGGACTAAAAGCCTTTAGCAAACTTTCAGCATACAATTATCATACTTTTTCAGCATGGAATTATGTCTGTAACTAATTAGGCTGAATCAAATATTTGAAAATAGAAAACATAGTCAACATTAACAATCTTGACATGGCAGATATTGTGTTCGAAATTAAATGTTTGTAATCTCAGGACAATGATTTAAAACTGTGTCTAACTGATCTTCTTTTCCTGAATAAATATATTTGAATAAAAAAAACTTGATACGCGTAAATTTTCTATCATTCAGCACAAGACCTGTTATCAGTCGTTTGTAACTGGGTAAAACACTGTCCTGCTCACCTTAATATTTACTCGGAAGAGATGATAAAGATACATCCGAAGGATATGTTTCTCTGAAGGTTTATAACCCTGTGGATGGAAGACCATGCAACCGATCCGTATCCTAAGACGATTGGTGGATGTTAGAGCTAAGACTTGAAGATGGCGAGTCTTGAATTCAATAATTTCTTGAGTTTTGCTGTCTCCATTGTTTGCAATGGGTACTTTCCTCCGGCAGTAAGTCCCTGGTCGAAGGAAAGAAATCGTAAACATAGTGATGCCAAAATGTATTAAATGTTCATAAAGTATAATGACCTCAATATTACTAAGTCACTCCCTGCAGGTTCCAAATTGTCTTGAATCACCTAGCGTAGCTTGAACAGATTATGATTTGAGATGGGGAGGGGAAAGGCAAACATGCTGAAATGGGGGTACACTGATAGCTCTGCATAGTATGTATATTGGAAGAACCTCATTGTCTGAGCTGCAGAAAAGTGTTACAACCCTGTACCAAGAGGGACTTGGCAGTGGGAAATGACAAGGCTTTTGAATGAGCTGGCCTGTTGAAAATTGCTGTGATGACACGAGATGACGATGATGATATTGATGGTGGTGGTGGTGGTGGTGGTGGTGGTGGTAATGATGATAATGATGATTTTAATGATGATGATAATGATGAACTCAATATTGACTACCCTGCCAGAAAAACGTTATTCTGTTGGTGTCGGCTTACTAATGTCGTTAGATAGAATGTCAGACTAATGTTAACATAAGTCACTGGGGAACCGATCAGGATTAGGATCTGAGACCTTCGAGATAAGAGACAGTCTTCATATAACAACTGAACCATCAGAACGCCTCATTGATTGCGTTCAAGCAGGCTTAATATGGAGGAGTATTAATATTGAATTTGATATTGTGAAAAGGATCGTATGGTTTTTGAGAGCACGTATGGCACTATTTGAAGCGGCAATATCTAAAAAAATTATCGTTTGCGATAACAGCACCAAAGTCATTTTGATTTTGCATCACTTTATTGACATAAAGGAATAAGTTATGAAGAACATTGAGTAGTACATCAAACATGACAAAAATATACAGAAATACAGAAAAAAATAAAATCTGTCCAGGGCAAAGCGTATTACTGCAAAGGCAGGACAATAAAACAAGATACATATAAAATCAATGATATAAACCGAAATATTGTGCCCGTCAAAGACACTGCTTCAAAACAATACAATAAAGATATCGTTTCTTACATGTTCCTGTCTTGGTGTAGAGAAGAAACTCCCCATCCCCTTGTCCAGGAAGGAGGCAATGTGGAAGAGATACCGTAGCAGATCTAAGCAGTTCCTGGTGCATAGAGGCGCCCTCTACGATGGGTGTTACAAGTACCTCTCCATCCTCTTGCAGAGGGATTAGGCGAGTTTTTCTATTCCTGATGCGAAGAGTAACCAGGGATTCCTGGCCTTCGGGTATAGCACCTGCAGGTATAGACACATTCACGCCATTCTCTGGAAGCTCCAGGTTTCCGCCTGTATGATCGATCTTAGCATACGAGAACACGTCAGTGAACCCAGGGTGTTTGGCCATAGCTACAAAGAAATTGTGAGCAAAAGCGCCAGATATTAGATGCGTACCAGTTCTCAAATCACATGCAACAGACCTCCCGATGAGTCTTTTATTTGGGATACAGGTATTTGCTGAAATCGTTCATTGGGTCGACCAACATTTTCTCGCTTAGAAAGAGAAGACCGGAAAAGTCTATCCTAAATCTAAATTACACGATATAAGCGATAGGGAGCATTGTTATTGATTATTATATTTATCAACGAGGTACGTATTCATTTTTTGGAGGATCGATGTTTATCCATGTTTTACTGAACAGATTAGAATTTATGATACAAAACCACGTAATTAATACATTAACATCGCTTTTTGAGAGAGGAAAGGGACTTTTGGAATGCAACCCCAGTTGAAAAATATTGCTACACGATCGAATGAATAACGCGTCTCGCGATTTTTGTCACAATGCATGATATTTAATTGTCAAACAAACGTTGTTAATTTAGATTATTTTATTTGGAATAGGGTGTGAGTTTAAGGATCACATCGCAGCATCAAACGAATATATTTATTCATGAACAATTTATATTAAATTGAGATCATTATATAGTCCATACTAAAATTTACTTACTATGATGATTTTGGTCGTTGGAATAAAATTGAGGAGAATTGATAACAATGAATTATTACCTGTTGCAATTGTAAAAGCTGCATCAGTGAAATGGAATGCTTGGGCTATTGGAAGCAGTCTCTCTCGCGTACCTCCTATTCGTGCCCACTCTTGTAGCATCAGCTCTGTGACGTCATAGATTATGTTGAAAGGCCAGCGGTCAATTTGAGAGAGTACTTGCAGAACATCGGAAGGCCAAACGTCTAACTCGGATGCTAGTTTGATGAGATCGGACATTGTTCGTATCTTGTTAGAAATGACATCATAACCTGTAGAAAAGAATATATTCATGATTGAAATAATTCTTGGCTTATCATAAAATGGAAGAAACACTGATTATGAGCGTTCCCCAGAAAGAATCCACAGGTAGTACACTCGGTTCCCACATCTCCTAATGAAGAGACGGACGTTTGACGAGAAGACCATCTAGAAGATTAAGGATTGTGGCAGGTTCGGTTCTATTAAAAGGAGCAATTGTAGGCTAGCTACTGCGTAAATATTATTTGAATGGTCTGTGTTTGAGATTAGAGATAAGGTAATAATTATTTCAAATGTTCCTAAGTGAAGAATTCGAACTGTGAACACTGTATAACTTGATGCAATATAGCGTTCATTCTAAAACTAAGAAAAAACAGACTGGTGGAAAGTAGGATCTTCCCATTTGGCATAAGAAAAACAACAGCAAGAAATTGGAAATATTAATTTATGTTGGATTCATGCAGGAGACGAACTTATTGTATTTTATTTTAACTTAATGTATTTTAACTTAATTGAACTAACAAACAGAAATCAATGACGCCTTTTATATTGTAGGTATAGGGACATTTATGTTCTGTATCAAAGGTGAAAGTCAAACTATATTTAAACACCAACTAACCTGGAGAAGCACTTTGATCATTGTATTTAAGCTGGAGTATACGCATCTTATCCTGTCCTTCGCCAACTCCCAAGCAACTGATCCAATATTTGATAAGCCGCTTGGAAGCATACTTCATGATCCTTCTTTCAGAGCTGGGAAAGCATTGCAGTATGAACGTGTCATCAAGTCGAAGGGCCTTTCCTAACTCGATGGCAACCGATAGACCTGGGACGGAGCGTGAGACGATGCATAGTTCATCAGGCCTAGGTTCTCCACCATGTTGGCTTATATCGTAATCCCACCTTGACTGGGTCTGTCGAACCTCGCCTGTTATTTCGATGGCAGAAATTAAGATTCTGGTAAATATATAGAATTGTTTAGGTCCTGTTGGTTTTGTCGGTCTGAAGTTGTTATTTGAACCACATTTATAAAAATTTATATGATTTAGCAGATCATTGTTAGCACAGATACTTCACAATTCCATACAAAATAAAGTTCGTCGTCCGATCGTTTACGCCCCTGTTCAGTCGTTTCTGATTGTTTTTTTTTCTACCGATATGAATGGTCATCAATGATATAGTTAAAAATGCATTAATCGTAAAGGAGCCTTCATCCCTTTTATATACAAGAAGCCATAGCTTACAACTCTCTGCATATTGATGTTTTCGTAAAGACATTTGCAATTTTAAATGCTGAACGCCAAATGATTTAAAAACCCAATGAAATGTATTATTCTTTACATGTATAGGTTCATGACATACCCTTGTTCACTTACTCGAATCTATGAACGATATGGTCTGTGTGGCATGATCATGATCCTGCGCCATTGTATCATCTGGCTTGTGCTCTGGAGGTGTAGCTGACAAAGTGTCTTCACCATTGATGGTATCCCTAGCGGCAGACAGATCTTAGAGAGAGACAAAGGGAAAATGTACAAAGAAATCATGTTAATCGTAATATAAGTCAAGCCATAGTGAGCAGAATCAAGATATTCAAGACTGACAGGTTTAAATTTGACATGTCTACCGCCACTTAGGTAGGTGTCAGCCAGTCTGGTATCAGTATATCCAACAAGACAGCATGAAAATTATGCACTGATTTGTGGCACGTATATTAACAAAGATAAGTATATAAAATGAAATAAGGCTCGTTTTTCTATAATGAAATTTGAAAGTCATAAATAAGCATTTCATAGATTAATATCAAATTTCTTGAACCGTACAATCACTACGCGAAAAGGCATACATGTATTTCTCTTCTCGATTTGGTACAAGATACACCAATTAATGTATTATATTATACAGCTAGTGTCTAAGAATTCTTAATCGAGTGATTTGTGATTTGTCAACATTTGACATAACTTTCTAGCAACCCTCCCCTAGAGTGTTACCATGCACAGTAGCACAACTTCCTGCTGACAGAACGGAGTTCCATATGAGTTTGAGCGTCGTCATTGCATTTACTTCTGGTTCCTTCCGAGAGCACAGCCACGTGGACAACATTTTGGCATTTGCGTCTTTTCTGTTACACCCTTGATCTTCCCGTGCATCTTCCAGTTCTGTCAGGGGCATTGCAGAAGATTCGTCAGCTCGGTGTTCTGGAGACGGGAAGTTTCTTTGTGAACCTCCCAATGGCCTACTTGCTTGATATTGCATGGCATTAAGCTGGTAATGGTTGAAACCTAGGGCCAAGCCCAACTCGTAATACTGATAGATGGTGATCTCAGAAGCCATTTGGTCGATTTCAAAGTGATGTTGCGCGACACTGGGTCCTCCTCCTTCATGGTCATGGCTGTTTCTGGAAAAATAGAGAGTATTTTGTCACTCTTTCAAAGATCAACTGCATATGATAGGAATGCAAGTGAATCGGGAACAGATATTCAGGGATGCTTCTATCAGAATAGTGCCGAGTTTCATACTAACCATAATGGAATTAGTGATGCCGTTTAAGCAACTGGTTACTAGACATGCACCACAAAACTTTTTTATGTGACTACCTACCCACTGGGGGTAATGTATAAACCTAATTTATTGTCCATTCATCGGATTTGTGTAAAGGTGAAAGCTCTATTTTTTATATATATATATATAAGTATTGATGTGTTATGTCAAAGAAAATCAGAGTTATATATTTTTTTCAGCAAATCATGTTACCTATTTGATGAAGTTGAATCATCCACAGGACAAATTCCATCTGCAAGGGATAAAAAGAGATAAGTTTTAAAATTCGTTTAGCATGTGCCCCACAAACATACAGATTCGGGTAAAAATTTGTAACCGTAAAACTTATATTCCTACGGGTGAAATCGACGTAATGGAGGCTGAAACAGGTACATGTACCAGGGTTCAAAGATATATCCCAAAATTTCAAAATGTTATCAAACACCGGCGGGTGCCATTTTTAACCCTCGGGGACAACTATGTTCCTGAGGCGAACAAAATTAGCTAACATTGTACCCATTCTGGGGTCCGCATTCTTAAATTTTTTGGGGGTACAAGTGAACCCGATAGACAGGTGGTGTAAAAATATTGGAAGCTACCATGGTTACGTCTGTAGTCCATTTTTGTACCTTATTTTTTTGGTGTGCAGGACAGCTCAATTTTTTTTAGAGCAGATTATGTAAGAAATGAGTACACACCTTTCTGTGTTACAACGAATGAGAGAGACGATGTCATCTGTTTGTTTCCATCTTGAGACACTATGATAGTAACGACCTGATTCTCTGCCCCTTCCGACAACGAAGCTAATGGAAATGTGATGTGGTTCTTCACTTTACATCGCACTTCATCCAGAGGTAGTTTCTGCGAAGTCAATTCAAAGAAAATGCTTATTTCTGAAATGGAAAAACTGTGTTAATAGGGGACCAGTCTATTTCAAAACCTAAGAAGTGTAAGTTTATAAAGAACAAGGCTGACCAACATGCAGTGGCGATACAGTAAAAACGATTGAAAGCAAAACACATCATGTTGTCCTTAAAGAACATAAAACTCCATTAGGACAGAGCCTGCCTACATGCGCTGTTACAAAATTGTTTTGGCGTATAGACCAGCTTTTTTTTTCGAACCTAGCTTTGTTGACTATACGAAACATTGTTGTCCTAAATTCGATACTAAACATAGTATTAACATAATTGTCGGTAATAACTACCATAAAAATAAAGATATCCTGTTATAGATCCAACAATTTGAATAATCTGGATTATTCTCGTTTTATCAAGAAGTTGCATTTTTCCGACAATGTTGCGAAGAACCGAAAGATGCGGTATTGCGATAGCCATTTTGCCTGTGTAAAGTGAAAGGCAAAATACCATTTGGAATAAGTAACCCATATTTCCCAAATCCCTTATGTTGGAGAATTTGTATACGCTATCCTATTGAAGTAAAATCAATCTGTTACCATATATCTTAGTCAGAAAATTCGCCATATTCTCCGAAAAACGATTTCCAGATAGAGAAGAATACATGTACTCCTGATTGTCAAGGAACAGAATTTAGAATGACAAAATGTGGCTTAAGGATTTTGAGACCCGATGGCTCGACTTTTTGAGCCCCCCCCCCCCTTCGAGGAGCTGACGATCGAACAAAATAGGTCTCCACCTACAAAATTTGGCGCCCCTTACAGAAAACTTTGTTGACAGAACACCCCTTCAAAAAAAGGCTCTCACCACAAATTTTGCGCCCTGCCATCACATCGTTTGGCGCCCTTCTCAGCGATTTTGGCGCCCATTTTACCCCAGATTTGGTGCCCCGTAGCTCTGATGGGTGGGAGAGGGGGGTGCTAGTGCCCCGAATAAAACCATCTGTACTTACATTACATACCTTAGAGCACGCATCTTTCTCGTTGCCCTGGTCACATGTAACAACAATATCACCACAGTGAGGTGACGTAGAGAATGGTATAGAGGGATGAACCCTGTAGTAGCCAAGCTGACTCGCTTCATCTTCAACTTCCTGAAATAATTGTAATGATAATAATGAACAGCTTTTATATAACGCTCATCAATTCTGAGAATTCCCTAAGCCCTCTATGATTGTAGCATTATTACCCTGGCTTTAGCAGTGCAGCTACTAGACGCATAAGCTTTTTCAAGGAACAATTTCCTACCAGGTGCCCATTCACCTCACCTGGGTTGAGTGCAGCACAATGTGGGTGAAATTCTTGTTGAAGGAAATTAACGCCATAGGTGGGATTCTAACCTACGGCCCTCTGGTTGAAAGGCGAGAGTCAGACTACTACACCACGGCGCCTCCAACAAGATTATATGTACAATTCATATGGCATTCAAGACACATTAAGAAAAAAAGATTCACAAAGGGTTTAAACCTTTGGGAAAAGTTGCTGTATGCGGCAAAAAACGCTCAGAAATTACGAATGCAAACTATTATGAGAAGATGCGATTGCAGCAAAACTGTTAACGATGCAATAGTGCACCTTTTGACAGCCACAAGCGGACACTATGATATGTTCAGGAGTCATTGCTTGGAAACGAGTCGTGAATGAAAACATGGTATAGAAAAGGTAAGGGTTTACATACCAAATCGTTGCCTGGAAGATCTGCAGAGACATAGAGCCGCATCTCAACCTGTTGTCCAGGTACAGTCTCCTTGGGTATACAAGGAGTGCACCGGAACCGTTGTTTCACTTCGTGGTGCCTTGATGGAAGAAGGACCCACCACGTAGCGCTGTAACCAATGTGTAGCTCAAAGTAGTCTTTACGGATCTTACAGTATGGAAGCTGACCTGGTGATGCAGATGATCTGGGCCTCGTCGTCTGTGGGAGATCTGTATTCAATGATAGAATGGTTATTTAACTATTGACAATAATCATATATGAGACGAAGGTCTAACACAAAAGTACTAAAAATATATTTTGCATGTTAGATGTTAGATACAGTAGCTGACCAAGACGCGGGTAATCTCCCTTACTGATACACATAACGATAAGTAAATATAGATTGTGCCAATCTTTCCCAATCTCATGCAATTAGCTTGATGTTATTTGGACTAAACATCTAGTTCATAAAACTTTCGAATCATGCATCATGAAATCATATATCAAAAGCATCATCATTATAGCTTTTAATGATTTTGTCACATAGTCATCATCTTCATCAGTTTTGTATACCGTTTACTGAGTCCCAGATCCGTGAAACGACTTCAGGAACCACGTCCTCTGCGTTGACCAGACCAGCAGCGTGTGGGAGCCTGACCACCAGAGGTTTCTTGAAAGACATTCCTGGAGGATCGATTCTGATGCCATAGCAGACAATGATTTCATTCTCTGGGAGGACCTTCATTGGATATTCCCGCACGAGGGTCATCGTCATTCTGCAGTCTTCGGAGTCTCCGAGCGCATCGGGTGGGATCTGCAGAGATATGCCGTGATACGGGAGAAATAGTTCGCTTCCGTCACAGCCAATCATGGCTGAGACACTGTCTTCTATCGGGGAAGGTTCTTCCTCTGGGGTGTGGAAGGAAGAGTGTTGCAATACAAAGTGACATGATTCAGGTATACATCCAGACATTAGACATGTGTATCGATTCCTCACACACTAAAAGTTGACAAAAGACTTCACATAATCACGAAAATAAGCAACGTGTGTCGAGATTGTATTCCAAATGCTATAAGGGTACTGAGGTTAAAAATGCAAATTGTATGTTACTTTACCCGACACAGTATGGGTTACAAATCAACGAGTGGGATTCTGTGGGAAGCAAATAAATGGTTCGACCACGATCGATGCACAGATCCTATCCTGCGATCCTTTAAACTAATTATCCTGACCAGGATGTTCAAAAGATGAACTTATGTCACAAAGATAAAAGAACATTAAAAAAAAGTGTACCTCTTTGTGCTTTAATCACGTCCATCGATGGTAACCTGTATAAAAAAGAAACAAAATAACAGAATTTCATTAGTCACACAACATGGATATTACCTCAATAAAGCTACAGTATCTGTAAAGGCGATTCGAAGGATATATCAATGTGTAATCAATGCTATTCCTAACGGTATTGTAATCATATNCCTGGAAGATCTGCAGAGACATAGAGCCGCATCTCAACCTGTTGTCCAGGTACAGTCTCCTTGGGTATACAAGGAGTGCACCGGAACCGTTGTTTCACTTCGTGGTGCCTTGATGGAAGAAGGACCCACCACGTGGCGCTGTAACCAATGTGTAGCTCAAAGTAGTCTTTACGGATCTTACAGTATGGAAGCTGACCTGGTGATGCAGATGATCTGGGCCTCGTCGTCTGTGGGAGATCTGTATTCAATGATAGAATGGTTATTTAACTATTGACAATAATCATATATGAGACGAAGGTCTAACACAAAAGTACTAAAAATATATTTTGCATGTTAGATGTTAGATACAGTAGCTGACCAAGACGCGGGTAATCTCCCTTACTGATACACATAACGATAAGTAAATATAGATTGTGCCAATCTTTCCCAATCTCATGCAATTAGCTTGATGTTATTTGGACTAAACATCTAGTTCATAAAACTTTCGAATCATGCATCATGAAATCATATATCAAAAGCATCATCATTATAGCTTTTAATGATTTTGTCACATAGTCATCATCTTCATCAGTTTTGTATACCGTTTACTGAGTCCCAGATCCGTGAAACGACTTCAGGAACCACGTCCTCTGCGTTGACCAGACCAGCAGCGTGTGGGAGCCTGACCACCAGAGGTTTCTTGAAAGACATTCCTGGAGGATCGATTCTGATGCCATAGCAGACAATGATTTCATTCTCTGGGAGGACCTTCATTGGATATTCCCGCACGAGGGTCATCGTCATTCTGCAGTCTTCGGAGTCTCCGAGCGCATCGGGTGGGATCTGCAGAGATATGCCGTGATACGGGAGAAATAGTTCGCTTCCGTCACAGCCAATCATGGCTGAGACACTGTCTTCTATCGGGGAAGGTTCTTCCTCTGGGGTGTGGAAGGAAGAGTGTTGCAATACAAAGTGACATGATTCAGGTATACATCCAGACATTAGATATGTGTATCGATTCCTTACACACTAAAAGTTGACAAAAGACTTCACATAATCACGAAAATAAGCAACGTGTATCGAGATTGTATTCCAAATGCTATAAGGGTACTGAGGTTAAAAATGCAAATTGTATGTTACTTTACCCGACACAGTATGGGTTACAAATCAACGAGTGGGATTCTGTGGGAAGCAAATAAATGGTTCGACCACGATCGATGCACAGATCCTATCCTGCGATCCTTTAAACTAATTATCCTGACCAGGATGTTCAAAAGATGAACTTATGTCACAAAGATAAAAGAACATTAAAAAAAAGTGTACCTCTTTGTGCTTTAATCACGTCCATCGATGGTAACCTGTATAAAAAAGAAACAAAATAACAGAATTTCATTAGTCACACAACATGGATATTACCTCAATAAAGCTACAGTATCTGTAAAGGCGATTCGAAGGATATATCAATGTGTAATCAATGCTATTCCTAACGGTATTGTAATCATATATATCATAATTATTATCATTATCGTCACCTTATTTATCCTTATAACTTTCAATATCATACAGTGAGCTATATCTGCTTACTCATTTTCATTAAAACCATTATTTTTGTCACTACAATTGAGCGTCATCAACATCATTTCCCTCTTATCCCCAGACTTAATTATTATATAATTGAGAAGCACACTTTGGAATTTGCGTACTTATTGGTAATAACTTTTTGAAAATGTTTATATGCCGAAAGTCGGTCATGCGATTCTGCACGATTAGGTGTCTCTTGTTTCATAATGCAGCATTTGGAATTGAATAAACCAAACATCTAGTTTTGTTGGTAAGAGAAGAGACTATTTACCTAGAGAAAAAGAATTGTCTGATCTGCTCATGTCTCGCATATTGGATAGGAAGGTATCCTTGATGATCCCGTATGTCCACCTGAGCACCATTGTCCACGAGAAGCAGTAACAGAGCCCTCTTTGAGCACAACTCTTTCTGTATGAATCAAAAGCCGGTATTACAATTGTTTAGTTGAAAACGATAAAAGAATGTCCAAACAGTATTGAGCTATATCAAGTTTATCTGAATGAGGGCAAGGAAAAACATTTGTAATTGCTCTGGCTATCTTGAACGTATCATGATAATGGTGAATATGATGTGAATGCCAGAACCTAATCATATTCACGAAATGTTTGGTCCATGACAATATTAGTTATTTACATCTAAAAAATGCAAGTTCGTTTTTAGCGTTTGAGGCTATTGTCAGGTCAATCAGTAGTCATCTAACAGCAGACAGTGGGCTGTCAGTGGAAACACCTTGGTACCTGTTTTGTATATATTTTTTGTTTGTTAAGAGACGCATGACTCGAAGCACGATTGGTGACCCTTCTCCGTACACAATGACAACCCACCTAGGGACAGGGTCACCAATCCTCTATACAGAGTATTGTGCAGTACCTCTGCGAACAGCTTTATGAAACGGTTTTAGTGATGACTAAAAAGTAGATAGCCTGGGTCTTGAACCAACTATTACATGGATTTATCTACCTGATCAAGTGACCTGCATGATTCTCCATTCCGCACTGAGTAGTTGCATAGTTTGACGGCTGCATGAAGACATGTCTGCCCGTCCAGGTCTTGCACGTTAAGATCAGCACCACAGGAAATAAGGGCCTCTAGCACTGGCAGATGTTCTTTCTGAGTGGCAAGATGAGCGGCGGTGTGTCCTTCGTCGTTCAAGCGGTTGACAAAAGATGTGACCTTTTAAAACATATATTGGTTCACATCATCAGATCAAAACAGTGTTTGAAAGTATTGCGTTATGAATGACAAATATTCTTGTTGCTTATAGATTGACGAAGGTAGAGGTCTTTAATGCAAAATGTATTTTACTTTTTTTTCTATATCTCAGCAAAGATAGAGTAGGCCTAATGCTCTGTATTGGAATTCATTGTATTTCAAATTCGCTTATTCTAAATTGCAATTATAATTTTCATCCGTGTAGGTTTCACTTGGAGTCTTTTTATTGACTAAATATCAATAAAAACTTCAAGACAAAAAAGTTAATTTAGAGTTGTCTTAATAAAAATAGCAATACACGTTTCCTGGCTCTAAGATAAATGTGTTACCTTAGACACAGAGCTATCTTCTGTTGCTCCACAAGAGAGTATAGCCTTGACGACACCAAGATGACCATTTTGTGCTGAAAGATGCAGGACTGTATCCTTCTTAATGGTTTTCTTTTCCAAGTCTCCCCCTTGGGCAAGTAAGCATTCGACCATCCCAAGAAGACCCTTCTCTCCCGCAGGATGTAACGCGGTGAACCCTCCTTTATCAGTCTCGTTCACGTCAGTTAATTGGACTATCAGAGACTGTGTTATCTCCATACGGTTGTTCATCACAGCGCAGTGAAGGGCAGACTGACCTTGTGATGTGTTGGCGACAACATCTGCTCCGTGATTGAGTAGGTACCTTGTGACATCGAGATGGCCATTCGATGCAGCGTGATGTAGAGCTGTGTAGCCTTTGCGATCCCGGGCATCTACATCAACGCCTTTGTCGATAAGGAATTCCATGACATTGAGGTGGTCATTCATCGCGGCAATGTGTAGAGCAGTGAATCCATCTGTGTCACTACTGCCCACTTCCGTTCCTTCCGTCAGAAGGAACTCCATTAGACGAACATCACCGGTCATTGCTGCACTGTGGAACTCCTCGTTCAGACAGACTCCAAGGTTGTGCAAATATCTTGCAACTTCATGGTGGCCGTTTTGCATCGCTAGACTAAATGCATTTTGACTATCGTTGTCTGTTCCGGCACTGTCCGCTCCCTGGGATAGCAGATATTTGGAGACAGAAAGTTGGTTATTCATCGAAGCAAGATGTAGAGCTGTACGTCCAAAGGAATTGGTCGCGTTTATATCTTCTCGGTCACTGCATAGACATTGCACGAGATCAATGTGACCATTCTGTGCAGCTAGATGAAGCCCGGAATTACCATCATTATCTATCGCATCCTTATCTGCTCCTGCACTAAGCAAGTACTGGATAACATCCAAGTGGCCATGGCAAGCTGCCAAAAGAAATGCTGTAAGATTCCTGTCATCAGTTCTATCGAGTACTGCGCCTTTCCTGACAAGAAATTTGGTCACAGCAAGGTGACCACCCTTAGCGGCACAGTGTAGTGCGGTCATCCCATCTTTGTCGCATATGCCGATGTTAATCCCCAAGCCTTGTAAGTATTCTAGGATAAAGGGTTGGCCAATCATTGCAGCAAGATGGATTGTTGTCTGACCGTTCGGAGTACTCTTCTGGGGATCAGCTCCTTGTAATATCAGATATTTAACAACTTCTAGATGATCGTTTTCTACTGCCATGAGTAACGCAGTGAAACCTCGATTGTCTTCTTGATCTATTGCCACTCCTTTACTATGAAGCAGCTTGGCGACCGCAATATGCCCGTTAATTGCGGCAAGATGTAGCGGTGCTTCGCCATTCGCACTTCTTTTGCTTGGATCGGCACAAGAATGTAGCAGAAATTTAGCGACACCGTGGTGCCCGTTTTGTGATGCAAGGTGCAACGCCGTATATCCGTTTCTGTCTGGAATATCAACTTCTTTTTGTGCACCGTAAAGTAGTCGCGAAACGCCAAGGTTCTCTAGAATTGCCGCGAAGTAGGAATTGGGACCACTTTGTACAGCTGTCTGTGGCAAGTCGGGTTGCTGGGTGTAGAGATATTGAACAACTTGAAGATGTCCGTTCAATGCAGCAAGGTGAAAGGGTGTCCTACCTTTGAGGCTGCTGCTCTTCACATCGGCTCCTTGACTGGTCAAGTAGTTGACGACATCAACTCTTCCATTTCCCGCGGCAAGGTGTAAGGTGGTGAGACCTCCATTCGTGGGCTTATTTAGCAGTGCTCCGCTGCTAATCAGCTCTCTGGTGGCGCCAAGATGTCCATATCCTGCAGCAAGATGCCGTGAGTCCTTCCGCACTGGCTCGATTGACAGATGCTCCTTTTAGGAGAAGATACTTGGTCACATGAATATGTCCATTTCCTGCAGAGAGATGCAGAGCAGTGATTCCGTTTTCATCTTTTCTACAATCATCCGTCGCTTCCCCACAAAGGAATTCTGCTAAATTGCTGTGACAGCGTTGTCCGAAGAACACATTTGCAGTCTGTCCAAGCCCGATACCCTGGTTCATATCGGCTCCTTGACTTACAAGGTATTTCGTTAGACGTAGATTCCCCTTTCCGGCTGCCACGTGCAATGATGTAAGACCTGCAGTATTTCCAGCATTTACATTTGCATCTATGCTGAGGAGATACCGGATGGCTTCCTCACCATCGTGCAACGTTGCGAGAATTATAGCAGTGTTTCCCTCATTATCGCACGTTGATGGATCTACACCTGCAGTAAGGAGGTACTTTGAAACTTCTAAATGACCCGCTGCAATGGAAAGAAGGAATGGATCCCGTCCGTCATCATCAGTATCCTTGATATGTGATCCGATGCTGAGTAGATATTTCAGAACATCCAAGTGACCCGTCACTGCGGCAAGATGGATAGGTTTACGACCATTAACGGCAGGGGTATCTATACCAGCCCCTCCATCGCTTAGGAGATATTTAACCGTGTCCAGGCGACCAGCTGAAACAGCAAGTTGTATGGCTGCAAATTGTTGGTTGTTCTTTTTGTGCACCTTTGCTCCCTTTCCAATGAGATATTTCAATGAATTAAGGCACCTACCTGCCGCAGCATGATGTAACGGCGTGCTTCCATCGTTGTCCCCATTTTCTAGATCAGCCCCAAATTCTAGCAGGCATTTAATGGATTCAACCCGGTCTTCTATAACAGCAAGATGCAAGGGTGTTTGTCCTGCGTGGTTCCGCTTTTCCACGGTCGCCCCTTGATCGACGAGACATTTCAACGATTTGACACTGCCAGTCGAAGCTGCATAGTGAAGAGGGGTGTTTCCTTCTTTTGTTTCTCCCTCAAGTTCTGCTCCGACGCTACGAATGTATTGGATTGCATCGGGGTGATCATTCTGCGCTGCCAAATGCAACGCCGCTCTACCTTCCTTGACACGCTGGTTAACATTTCCGCCAAGACTAAGAAGATATTTCGTAACTTCGACGTGTCCGTTCATTGCTGCTAGTTGAAACACAGTGAAGCCTTCCTTGGTCGTTCCTGGCACCTGAACCCCTGACTCCCGCAGATACTTGATAACACTGAGATGACCGTTCATCGCGGAAAGGTGGAATGCTGTATGATTTAAATCGTCTCGATCTTTGATCTGTTGTCCTAGAGAAAGCAGGTATTTTATGATATCAAGATGCCCGCACAACGCCGCAAGATGGAATGTTGTACGTCCGTGAGCTTTGAGGTTTCTTCTTCTGAAAACAGCTCCTCTCTCGATGAGATGCTTGACAACGACCAGGTGACCACCTAATGCAGCAAGTTGCAAGGCTGTGTATCCACCAGCATTGGTGCTCTCCAATGTCGCTCCTTTGTCGAGAAGGTATTTCAGAACATCAATTCGGTTATTCAATGCAGCATGATGTAAAGGCGTTGCACCCAGTGTGTCCTCCTTATCGATGCTTGCACCATGGTCTAGCAGGTGCTTAATTGCTTTTACATGACCACTGATGGAAGCAATGTGCAATGCTGTGTATCCACTCTTATTAACATTGTCTACACTCACACCACTAGCAATAAGATAATCCAAAACATCAATGTTTTCATTCGATGTGGCACAATGCAAAGGTGTTAATCCTTTCTCGTCTGACGCCTCAAGGTCTGCGCCTTTTTGATGAAGACTTTGGATAATTTTCAATTGGCCTTTTCCCACTGCATTAAATTCTGCTATGAAGCTCTCCTCTAGAGATTGGCGTCCCTTCTTGGTTCCTTCGCTTGTATCACCGGGAATCAGCGATTCTTGAAACCTATCATCACCAGTCAGAGTTGCAAGATGGCAAGCTGTTTGACCGTTGTTGTCGGTTTCTCCGATGTGTATCCCAAGAGTTAGGAGGTACTCCATGACTTCAAGATGCCCGCTAATTGCAGAAAGATGGAATGCTGTTCGTCCCATTTCTGGATGCTTGTTCCTGGGGTCAGCACCATGCGCAATTAGGAATTTGACGATATCCAAGTTGCCTTTGATTGAAGCAAGGTACAAGGCAGTTAGTCCTTCACCATTCGGAGTATCCACCCTTGCACCATAGGATGCAAGATATTTCAAAGCAGTTGTCCGATCTTGCACTAATGCGTGAAGCAGAGGTGTAGTGCAATTTTCTTTGGATCCTTTCTCCATATCAGCCCCATGCGTAATCAAACATTCCATCGCTTCTATTTGGTCCTGAGCGGCGGCAAGATGTAGGGGTGTTAAACCTTCTATGTTAGTCTTGTTCATACCAACACCTTTCTCAGCTAGATACTTCACTGCTTCAACCTGTCCCTGTGATGCAGCACGGTGCAGTGGTGTATTTCCGTCATTATCACCGCTTTCAAGATCAGCACCTTTCTTCCGAAGATACTTCATGACAATCAGATGACCGTTCTCGGCTGCACAATTCAATGCTGTCAAACCATCCCTAGACGGAACATCCACATTTCCCTCAACTCCTAGAAGATATTTCACGGCATCTAAATGTCCGAACAATGCTGAGACGTGAAACGGTCGGAGTCCGGCAGAGTTTTCGTTGGCTGACTGTGCACCTTTCCGGAGTAGAAACCTAATTGCAGTATCATGTCCGTTGATAGCTGCAAGATGGACCGCTGTGTGATTCGTATCATCTCGCTCATCCACCTGCGCCCCTTGAGCTAGGAGATACTCCATAATATCTGTCCGCCCACTTAACGCAGCCATCTGAAATGCTGTCCGACCCATGGCTCCTCTTTTCTTTAGATCTACCCCATGTTCACTCAAATACTTGATGATTTTAAACTGCCCGCACAGAACAGCGTAGTGTAAGGGTGTGTTTCCATGATCGTTGGTCCCGTTCAGACTCGCCCCTTTCTCGATTAGCCACCTCAAAACCTCCATTTGGCCACCTCCAGCAGCGTAATGCACAGCCTTTGTTCCTTCATGGTCCACCGTCTCTATATCAGCTCCTTGGTTGATCAAAGACTTGACTCTCTTGATATCGCCCTTCTCTGCGGCTATGAGTAAAGGGATTTGCCCATTTTTATCCGGCATAGGACCGTTCTCAGATTTATTTGCCATTGCGTCTAGGCCTCAGGGAAGAGTAATGGAGGAGGATATCAACTATCCAGTGATGGTTGTTAGTTGTTCAATTTCCTCTTTTAGCGTCTGATATTCGGCATCAAGATGGAGCCAGGGAAGCCATTATAGATTTGACATTCTGAGTTGGAAAACAAATGCATGAAATCAAGTTATTGTCTTTGCATCCACTCGGGACGGAACGTGGTTTCATTACACAAGGCTTTTTGTTATATAAGCTATTTTCCTATAACAATACATTGCCCCTATAAAGATTGATTTGCCTAAATTATTCAGGCACCCCCTGTTTGCATCACATTAATAATGTAATAACAATTTTGCAGTAACTCTTGTTCAATATCTAGAGCGCTTGCCGAAATAACAGCAGGTCCAGGGTTCGAACCCTGGCCCAGTATTGGAAAAGTGGTTTGCTCTAGCGTGACCTTCCGACTGCTTCCGATCAATCATGATGATAATACATAGAAATTTATATTTCATCATTATCATCATTATCATTATTAATTCGAATATTTCGACGGTTTGAACCTTATCGCGAACAGTACTCTGGTGGTCTAGTGGTTATGAAACTGTAGTAGT
>BQKZ01000004.1:351025-365483 GCA_036244855.1 Temnopleurus reevesii
CCCCCCCCCCCCCCCCCCCTCACCAAGAAAAGAGAGAGAAACGGAAATATCCTTAGTAATGCTGCATGTTTCTACGACAGTCAGTATGAAACAAGTATACAGTTTCTATAGACACACCCTGTATATGAACTTCAGTTTACATTTTTCGCAAACTCCACGGGGAACCAATAACATGAAACCAAAAGGGGAATACACTGCGATCGATGTAGACAAAGGTCACGAAACCAATTTCGTATTCTTTCTCAAACTCACCTGAAACCTGTCACTCGTAATGGTTTTAGCTATCCTATTCTTGCTAAAGGCCTACTCACACCTTTGCCTTTTTTCAGCCTGCATCGGTCCGGCGCTTTTCACAAATAAAGGCGCTCGCTGGAAGCACAAAGATGCAGGTCATACAGTGGATTAACATAATTCCACCGTCTGATCCGCGTATAGTGTGGGCGGACGCAGGCTAAAAGCGCAAAGGTGTGAGTCGGCCAATAGACCTCGTAACTTTATTTCTGTCTATTTTAAGAGGGTGGCACAAAGACCTAAGGCAAGAAGCTCGAGCAATTGGCCCTCGTGTTATTCTTGTTTTGAACTTTAACAAATATATTGTGAGAGAATTATAGAGTGCCAGTATTTTCGATCTTATTTTCATGTATCATGTTTCGAAAGTACCTTCAATAATACCGAGGTTAAATATGATATTACTTTCAACGAGATATCATTTTGATGTCGATATGACACAGTTTTCATGGTTTTGAATTTCGAATTCATTGTACTTGAAGAATACAAGTGTTTCAAGATTTGTTTCATATAATTACACTGACAAAATCGTGCGGTATACAATTTAACATTACTTGTAATATGAAGGTATATCTATAAATATCTTAAGTATTTTGCAATAACATATTATATATTATATAATTTGTTTTGTCATCATGACCATTCCACTCACACCCTCAATACTAAAGTATAAACTATTGTATAGCGTAAGAAAAAAAAGTATTTATTGACGTGGTTCAAATCAGTGCTCCCGTGGCTTTTTTTTTTTTTTTTTTTTTTTGGGGGGGGGGGGGGGTAGATCAAAGATGAAACATAAATGTTCGCTCCAGGAGCCGAACTCGGGTCACAAGCTTTGAACTCTGATATACGATGAGAATAATAACTCATGCTTACTTGGGAAAGAGTGCACTTTGAAGAGGAGAAAAATTCGTCCGTGTTTTCACGAAGTGACGGGAGCCAAAGGGCATTGTTGCATGAAGACAAAGTAATCTCGACATAGCACCAATTAAACGGGCATCCTATCGGGCAACGTGTTAAATCTATAGAAGGACACGTTCCGGTGGATTTGTAACTCCTTTTGTGTAAGAATACCCTCTGGCTCCCGTCACTTCGTGACAGAATTCAAATGGTAATGTTGCACAAAACCAGATATAATTTCATTGAATTGTGTTATTCCATTGTATCCCTCAATTGAGTTAATACCCATCTTTGTCTTCTGAAATGTTGCTTTGTAAAGCGCCTTGAGCACTTAGCAAAGTGGATACATGCGCTATATAAATTGCAAGTATGTCGGTATTTATACAATAACCTTGGATTACTGTCACTTTGCTAAAACACTACCGACATGAGTAAAATTCCAGTGAATGTTTATGTTTATGAAGTAAAATTCGAGTGAACACAGAAGTCACTCCGGAAAGTGAGAAACACATAAAAAGTCACTCGAATTTCCGAAAAATCATACTTTTAAAGTATGATTCACTCGTTTGCAAAATGTATATATACCCATTATCGCAATAGAGAGTATCTACTTCTATTATGCGGTTGAACCATGTGGAAAAATGATGTGAGTTGCTAAAATGCTGGAAAAAAAATAACATACACACTGATTTAAAAAAAAAAAAAAAGATGGAGAAAGGGTGCAAACCTTTCTGAAAATGTGCAATCTGCGACACAACTGGAAACTGTGCAATACTATATTACAAAAGATGTTCATAGTGTTGCATGAGTTTGCACTTCTAAAGGTCCAACTTTGAACTTTTACTCATGTTAATGTGTACTTTGAAAGCACAGGAATGGGATATACCAATTCAAACGACCACATCCTCTATTGTAAGTTTATGGTTAACCTTGCCATTGCCTATTAAATGCGTATTAAAAGTGAGGTCCACACTTACAACCGAAACCTTGAGGTTTCAAAAACTACGACAATCCTAGAAACGTATCTGTGCATCGCAAAGATGAATGGTTTACCTCACTAGGGGGTGTTGTTCAAAATCAACTGCAAATCAATTGCAGCTTTCCAAACTGTAATGCGCATTTTCATTCGCGCACGGCATGCGCATTTAACAATACGCGCATGAAACAATGATTCTGATTGGCGCATAGCGATCACCTGCAACTTGCGATCAATTGCAAGTTTTGAGCAACATCCCCTATAAGAAACCTCGTTTTGGTCGAAAAGCCGCGAAGGCGACTTATACAAACTCATTCTGTTCATACCGTTTGTGAGATGCACGAAATCTTACATCTCTTTGGTTGTATCTCCTTACTCCACCATTTCTTTATTTGTTACTTTTATCCTTAATCATATCAATCCTTATTCCTTATAATAACGACTCTCATTCATTTCCTTAGTGCAACTTTAATCAGGGGGGGGGGGGGGTGCGTATCACAATCTTTACTTTATCCTGCAGATCCCTCCATTTCATATTCGTAAATGCTTGGTCGTTTAAATCAAGTATCTTAGAATATATTTGTATGTGATATTCTTTTGTAATTTTGTTTCAATTTATGTTTACTCGATATTGTTCACATTTATTTTTTGCTATATTGTTTCTTTTTTTTAATGGAAACAGATAAGTCGAATCAAATCGAATCATACTCATATTTGCGCATTGTTTAGACGAGAATGCGAATAGATGACGACTTTGCGTTGCACGTAAAAGCTTCCGTCGCACTGTCATCGATTCTAAAATTTTAAGCTGTTGTTCAAAGGTTTCAATTGATCGCAAGCTGCAGTTGATCGCAAGACGCCAATCAAAATTTTGTTAAATGTGCATACCGTACGCGAATTGAATTACGCGTTACAATTTGTAAAGTTGCAGTTGATTTGCAGTTGATTTTGAACAACACCCCTAAGTGTGAACCTAACAAAAGAGAGATAAAATGACATCATCTGATAAGGAAGGGATGCCGGAGACGGCATAATATTTGGGACATCCACATAGACAGTTAATTTCCGCTTTATAGTGCTATACTTTTATAGACATAAACATGCAACGACCTTTATTTGCGAAATAATTCCGTATGATGTCAGTAATATAAGCTACTCATATAATGCGTAATGTTCAAGGTGATTTTTCATAATTATTACACTGGCTTTAGACCTATACCAATACATATGAAGGAAATTAGCAAAATTCCCCCAATTGTACATAACACCTCTTAATCTAATATTTACATTTACATTTATTTATTTTCCTCAATCATTCATTAAAAATCAACATACGAACAATCATACAAAGAAGCAACAAATTAAATACAAAAAAATACAAAGGCAAAATGAACATACCGGTACCGTATATAACATATGAGCAATTACGAATGAAATAAATGGGGAGGGATGACCTATTCAGTTTGTATCTATGTAGATACCTCTGATCTTCCATAGGGTCCATCTGATTTGCTTAGTTTTATATTGAATAGTTTTATATTGCATAATAATATTGAATAATATCTATGCATATGCATTGATTGAGAATAAAGAAAAAAATAGATAAACTATCCCCGTGAAACATCGGATGGAAGGGAAGATGAGCAGGTAGCTCCCCAACGTTTATACAATTTATTGAATAACCTTGTATGAAGTGTTATCTTCTAATCGTACACCAATTTCTTTTCTGGGTGCCATGATTGGTACTCAATAAACCATCTATATATCTATCTATCTACATAAAATTACAAACTTCTAGCAAGAAAGCTCTCCTCGTAAGTTGATAATGACACATAATTAANTATATTCACAAGCTTAAGCTTTCACCCAAGGTCTCCTCATCTTTCTTAACTCTTGCCTTTGTTGAAGAACGTGTAACTGTTAACGATCTTCCATTATATATGCATTATAAATGTCTGTATTATTGTACCATATGATGTTGAAGAAAGATAAATAAATGAACTTGAACTTGAACTTGAACTTGAACTTGAACTCTCTTTGGTTGTATCTCCTTACTCCACCATTTCTTTATTTGTTACTTTTATCCTTAATCATATCATTCCTTATTCCTTATAACGACTCTCATTAATTTCCTTGGTGCAACTTTAATCCGGGGGTGTGCGTATCACAATCTTTGCTTTATCCTGTACATCCCTCCATATCATAATCGTAAATGCTTTGTCGTTTTAAACCAACTCTTCATTTGTAAACAATTATCTTGTACATCTATGCAATTTTCCTTTGTAATAATAATAATAATAATAATAATAATAATAATAATAATGGTGGCTACTTATATAGCGCACAGGTCCACCATAAGGTGCTCATGGTGCTTTAGAAACAAGGAAAACAAAATAAACAAATAGTAACATTTTTTTGACACAGATAGAGAATCTCCCGAACAACAGAGAAAGCATAAAATGATTAGTCAGGTGAGAACAGATGCGATTTTAAATGGGACTTGAAGGATTCTGTTGATTCAATTTGTCTTAATTCGTAAGGTAATCGGTTCCATACTGTTGGTCCGATTACTGAGAAGGCACGATCACCCCATCCTTGCCTTGTTCGAGGAATATCCAGTGTTAGAGTATCTGATGATGAACGGAGACTGCGTGTAGGTTGATATTTTGTGATTGATTTTTGTAAATAGTCACGGGTAAGAGAGTGAACTGCATGGTGTACAAGAAGAATGATTTTGAAAATAATTCTCTTTGCAACTGGTAGCCAATGCATGCAAGGAACGAATAACTTGTGATATGGAATCGTAGGTTTTAATGAAAGTCAGAAGACGGGCAGGAGAATTTTGTTAACGTTGAAGGATTTGAACATCCTTTAGAGGGAGGGTACCAAACACTGAATTAGAAAAATCCAACCGGGATGAAATCAGAGCATGGGTCAATATTTCTGCTGCACTTTTAGATAAGGACTTTCTAATAAAGCTCAGATTTCTCAATTGGTATCTTATGTTCTGCTGCACTCGAGTAATATGGTAGCGAAGTGACATTTCTTGATAAAAAAATAACCCCCAAATTGCGAGCTTTTTTGTTTCAATTTATGTTTACTCGATATTGCTCACACTTATTTTTTGTTATATTGATTGTTTTTTAAGTGGAAACAAATAAGTCGAATCAAATCGAATCAAACTCATATTTGCGCATTGTTTATGCCCCGGTCACATATAGGACCCCGAAAGCAACACAATTCACCCCGACTCGTTGTTCTGAGGCAGTTAAGCGTGAATTAACAAAGAGTCGGGGTGAATCGTGTTGCTTCCGGGGTCCTATGTGACCGGGGCATAAGAAGAGAATGCGAGTAGATGACGAATCTGCGATGCACGTAAAAGCTTCCGTTGCACTGTCATAGATTCTAAAACTTTAAGCTGTTGTTCAAAGGTTTCAATTGATCGCAAGCTGCAGTTGATCGCAACACGCCTATCAAAATCTTGTTAAATGTGCATACCGTACCCAAATGTAATTACGCGTTCCAATTTGTAAAGTTGCAGTTGATTTTCAGTTGATTTCGAACAACACCCCTAAGTGTGAACCTAACCAAAGAGAAATAAAATGACATCATCTGATAAGGAAGGGATGCCGGAGACGGCATAATGTTTGGGACATCCACATAGACAGTTAATTTCCGCTATAGTGCTGTACAATGATAGACATAAATATGCAAAGACCTATATTTGCAAAATAATTCCGTATGATAATGTCAGTAGTATATTAAGTTACTCATATAATCCGTAATGTTCAAGGTGATTTTGCATAATTATTACACTGGCTTTAGACCTACCAATAGGGTCCATTTGCTTTAGTTTATATTGAATAATATCTATGCATATGCACTGATTGAGAATAAAGAAACACATAGATAAACTATCCCCGTGAAACATCGGATGGAAGGGAAGATGAGCAGGTAGCTCCCCAATGTGTATGCAATTTATTGAATAACTTCTAATCGTACACCAAATTATTTTCTGGGTGCCATGATTGGTACTTAATAAACCATCTATATATCTATCTACCTATCTATCTGTATACATAAAATAACCAACTTCCAGCAAAAAAAAAACCTCTCCTCGTTAGTTGATGATAACATGCAATTTACGTATATACAATCTGTGCCTCACTTTTATCGTCAAGGATACTAAATGGGGGAGATAATTGATAAATCGCAGAAATATAATAGAACGAAACAATTACAAATGAAGAGGGACCCTTTTTCCAGTTAACAATACGGTCGCAGTTAAAAACTCGAAAGCTGATCGACTGGTCTTCATATCATTTATGAATTGGAGAGATACGCCATCCCCATGTTCAGACGCAAACCAGTTTCTATCGAAACTTGATAACCTAACGACGACGTATTAAAAAAAGAGTTGACCGTCAGGAGTATTTTTCTAGCGAGCCAAGTATTCCAGCTTTCCGTCGTATCGTTAGCAAGCATTGACAAACATTTGAGGGTTTTTCTCTTCATATCGTCATTGTTTTCACGAAGTGACGGGAGACAGAGGCTACTGTTACATTAAATGAGTTACAATTCCATTGAAATGTGTCCTTCTCCAGAACTAACACGTTGCTCGACAGAATGCCCGTTGAATTGGAGATATGTCGGGATTTGTTTGTCTTCATGCAACAATACTCTTTTGCTCCCGTATCTTCGTGAAAACACGGGCGATATTACTGTACCGGGGGGGGGGGGGGTGGCGTTCCGTGAAGCTTGTGTCCAGCGACAATAAGTCAGCACCGACTAAAAACACCATCAATGACAGCTGCTATGGTAACTGTCGGAAAATGTCATCTTGTCGCTGGTGACAGGCTTCACTAAACGCCCTTCTCAGGCCCCGGTCATCATATAGGCTCGGAAGCATAACGATTAAACACGACTCTTTGTTAATTCACAGTTAACTGCCTCAGAACAAAGAGTCGTGTTGAATCGTGTTGCTTCTGGGGGCCCTATGTGACCGGGGCTTTATCTCCACTCTTAAAACTATATTTTTGTTAATAACTAGAAGGATTCAGCTGGGGGGGAGGGGCAATTCAATTCAATTCAGGTTTATTAAAATCATAATCATAAAAGTACAAAATAAAAGTCCGAGGACTAATAACATTTTGTTTACAAGCAAGACATAAAATAATCAAATTCACTGATGGACTTTATTCAGTATTTTAGTCATTCCAAGTAAAAAAAAAAAAAATGACTGAAACTCAGTCAAACCAACAAAAAATTGTCAAATTTGATTAGAATTCCATTTCATTTGGCTCCCAGCTAACTTCTTTCTAGTCATTTTCGAATAGTTCGTTTAAGAGTTTAGATTAGCCTTTTTAGCGTTTGAACACGGTAGTATAGTTTGAATTTTCAGCGTTTGAACACGCTATATGTGGGTTGGGAATGATAAAACCAATTTGCAGTCTCCGCGTGAACCATTATCCCATTAGGAAATCATTCGCGGTTCAAGGAAACACATGAAACCACGAGAATCCATCGTTTGAGTCCCAGCGGAAGTATTATTCACATTTGTGACGTCACATGCGTATAACCCCAACCTCTTTTCACTTGAAAGTTGTCGCAAAAAGAGGTGAAAATGTCTATTTTGCCCTTAAAATCGCATGGATGAGCAGTGGCATCGAAAGTGTTGGTGCAAATTATTGCGTATGCGTTCATTTATACCAGTAGTTTGTTGTGGGAGAGCATAATGGAATCACCGGGCAACTGAATCGTTTAGCGAGAAAGTTTTGATTAGTCATTTTTTTTGCGACAGCAATACAGCCTGTCACATAGGATTATTCATGTCTGCAAAATTAACGTTAGGGGATTTCATTTGTAATCGAAATCAAAGCCGCATTGCGGAATAACAAGAATGGGATATGTTTGCACTTATCCATGCATGACTGAGAGGTATTGCACCGTGACACGTTTGATTCGCTAAACTTGTTAAAACTCTGCTCTGTTTGCACAAATATGATGGAAATTTCAAAGGGTGTGTTATTGATTAAATTATTCGTGACTTTGTATGTGACGAGCCAAGCAATTAACACATCAACTTCTGCCTTCATTGAATGTCCAGTTGTGTCCTTACCCGAAGGCAATATCTCTTGCGGATGTGACCCTCCGCGAATCAACATGACCGGAAGTGTGTCCCTGCCGTCCTTCAATTTTGTATCCTGTCCACTTTCTCCTTACTCGATCAGCAACACAAACCCAGAGCCGTTCTATTTCCCTCGCTCGAAGAAAGTGTACGCGAATTGCCGATGGAACAATTCTCTGAATTATGCTGACTTTTTAAGGAGTGCTGCAAGGGAGAGTGGTGATATAGACGAGGAAGTGGACACAGTTGGGAATATCAATTGTTTCACGCCGTTCAATGTCACTTCCGATACTTATGATGGATTGACAGGACTGCAGAAAGTGAACTTCGCTTTTGAAGATGATGTAACTATTGGAAGTAATGCCTTTTCACTTCTTACGCGGCTGGAGCAGCTCTCATTGGTATATCTTAATTTGAAATCACTTGATCGAGACATATTCAGAGGATTAACCCACCTTCGCCAGCTTAGTCTATGGGGCAATGATATCTTAGAACTTCCGGATGGCATTTTTGATGATCTACAAGATTTGCAAATCCTGTCCATCAAATACAATAGAATCAAGTATATATCACGCGATATATTCAAACCACTCGAATTTTTAAATGAACTGTTGCTTGGTGGCAATAATATTTCCTTTATACACAGAGATACATTTAGATCGATGGTTGCTCTGCAAAATGTGGATCTCTCGAGCAAAAGACTTGATGGAAGGTTCAACCTGAGTTTCCTTTCAACCGAGACCCTTCGCATCTCCCATAACGCATTGACTTCCTTTTCAGAGGATATGGTCATCGGCGTCCAGTGGCATACTGTCTTGTTAGATTTATCGTACAACTTAATATCCTCAATTACTGAACAATCCTTGAGGACAGACCAGACAGATATCCACCTCCCTTCTCTGTCATCTGTCATTCTAAACAACAACGTCCTCGAATCTTTACCTCGAGATATCTTCAGATGGGCAAGAAGATTGACTTCAATAGACTTTCGTGACAACCGTTTGGAGACCCTTCCAGTTGGACTATTTGATATCCGTACAAACCCTGATGGTGAGGAACGTATTGTTCGGACTCAGCTGGCGATTCAGCTCGAAGGAAACCCCTTCAACTGCGACTGTCGCCTAGCTTGGTTTCGACAATACAACGGACAGGATGTTTGGGTACAAGATCGGGATGCCATTAACTGCTCCTCCCCGACTCATCTCAATGGAATGCAGTTATTCTCAATAGATCCCCAGCTATTCCGATGTTACTTGTCCAACGAGGAATGCCCGGAACCTTGCCAGTGTTACGAAATCACAAAAGACACTGGTCTTCTTTCTTCAGATTCTGGCCGTTCAATAGCAACCGAATGTAGTTACCTCAAGCTAACGCGCCTTCCAAGAGATTTACCATCAAATACCACCCAATTGAATTTATCTGGAAATACCTGGAATAATCTTCATGAAGATCTGCTAAATATTAACTTACCAGTTTTACAGAAATTGAGCCTCAGTACCTGCAATATTACGAATATACAAAGGGGATCGTTTCGAAGTTTAAACTCAGTCGAGGAACTGCATCTCGACGGGAACCTTTTCCGTAACATCACTGATGGGACATTTGAAGGACTAACTCATGTCACTGCCCTGTATCTTAATCATAGTTCGATTAACTCCATTGCTAGTGGGGTGTTCATGGACACTCCCCATCTAACACATCTCTACCTACACCAGAACCTTCTGAAGGTCCTTCCAAATTTTCAGACCTTTCCAAAGACGCTCCAAGTAATGACCCTTGGCGACAATCCATTAATCTGCAGCTGTAACTTGATTTCCTTCAAGGGTTTGTTCGGGAGCCCATTAGCGGGTAACACGACATGCCGCGATGGAAAGGGTGAAAGTATTTCGTTGCCTCAGCTAGATTCCTCTCACTGCATCAAAACTGGAACAAATCCCCTCCACACCGCACTCGCAGCACTTGGTTCAATCAGCTGCGTTCTCATTATTGTAGCCATTGCAGTAGGTATTTACAGGAGAAACAGGACATACATCCAGCTCATGTTTCTCCGATACTTTCCAGTGGAAGTAACAGAGGATGACGCAGATAAAGAATTCGATGTATTCATATCGTACAGTCAGCTGGACGATGAATTTGTGCTTTGTTACCTAGTGCCTCTTTTAGAAGAGGAAGAGAAACCCCCGTACTCCGTATGCTTGCACCACCGTCATTTCATCCCCGGGGATACCATCGCGAGCAACATCGTCAATGCCGTAGCGCAGAGCCGGCGGGTCATTCTTGTGCTCTCAGAGAACTTATTGAAGAGCAACTGGTGTATGTATGAGTTCCGTATGGCCCACCTCCAGGCGTTGCAGGATCGCTGTAAAACACTTCTTATCATCACTCTTGGGGACATTCCCGAAGACTCTCTTGATTCTGATCTGAAAGCACACATAAAAACAACGACATACCTAGAGTCCTGCGATTCGAACTTTAAGAATAAACTCCTTCTTGCGCTCAAGCGGAGAAGACCAAAACAAAGAACTACAAGCGTCACAATGTCCCAAACTGATTCTGTATGATCGACATATTTATTTCGTTCATAATTCTTCAAGCTAATGGCGCATTTTCCTGCGTTATTAATTACGCATGTTTTTGGATGTATATTTATTTTAGCCAGGTTTGATAATAAATCTAAATTTATGCAGGTTGGTTGCAATCGAACGTAATTACATGTATGAGGCAGCAACGATTGAACTACAATACTCGAAATTCATTTTGCGGACAAGCCTCGATCAGGCAAGCTTTGTGTTGTCGAGAACAACATTTGCATATAGAATACGCATAAAATTTGCATCTATTAGTAAACCTGCCAAATGATTTGTATTTTATATTGAAACTTAACACTAAAAAGACGGGGCTATTTTGGGGGCTAGGAAAACTGAGATCTCGGCCGTTAGCCTAGTAGCGCGATCGCCGCGAAAAATTTGCACGCTGGTAGAGTGGAATGTAAACCCGAAAGACTGTACTGTATAGTTCTTTTTTCAGAAATTTTTTCCCCAAATTCATTAATTATGCTAATCTATGCGTAAATGAGTGGTAATTTCCTATTTCTTTCCAAATCCAAAAATAATAATTCAACAGTTCTAATTGTTGGCATGCATGTTTTTTTTTTTTTGTAAATGGTAATATTTGGGTTAAAAAAAAAAAGAATCTGAATATTTTTATTTGTATTTGTAATTTCTTATGTAGGCCTACTTTTATGTTTTTTTTTCGACCTTATGTATTTCATTAGGTTTTTTCGTTTTTTGCTGAAAATTATTAACTTTGTGTACAAAATCACGTTTTAAGGCAATTTGGGGGTTGACGAATTTCTTTCACATGCGCCTAGTGCGACGGCCGTTAACGTGGGCGCACTAAATTTGGTTTCAAAAGTTGCACGATGAGTGAAAAAAAATTGTCTTAAAAATTTCCGGTGAAAAATGTGTGCGTTGCGGACTTATTGCACGAAACGTCTAGGGGGGGGGGGGGCTATATAGGCCACAGTGTGCCCAGTCTTTTTAGGGTTATGTTAAACAAAAATTGACATAATTTTGATATAATTGGAGCATATTACTCTGGCTGGTCCAGATAAACAAGCGAAGTTGTCTTTTTTCGTGACAGTTTTTTTAGCTTCATATTTTATCAAGTGGCTATATAGGCCACAGTGTGCCCAGTCTTTTTAGGGTTGAGTTTAACTAGAATTAATATTAATTGATATAATTGAAGCATATTACTCTGGCTGGACCAGATAAACGAGCGAAGTTGTCTTTTTTCTTGACAGTTTTTTTAGCTTCATATTTTAGCAAGACAATCGAATTTGCAGGAGGTAAAAACACTCTTGAGGCCCAATCACACCATTGCGGCCATAGGCCACACGTCTGCCCAGCTGCATTCAGTGAATTTGAAAGGTGCTCTGTGATGGCTGAAATACGGAGGGAAATGCATATATATTGCCTACGTCGATTGCGCTCGGATCGCCAGCATATTCGACGTACACAGGTCTATTCTCCGTATTTTTGCTTCTTTCTTTCAATCACATGAATACTAAGTAGACGTTCATTATGAGCACAGGTTTTACATACTGAAATATTAGTGATATAAGTGATTCTCCTACCCTTGAAACATTTAAATCAAGATTAAAAACCTTTCTCTTCAACAGTCAATAAATTAAATTTTGCCACATATTTCTCCACTTGTGTATTTCGTTCGACTTGTTTTGATATGTTTTGATAAGTTTTGGTTATTCTTATTCTAATATTATCATTATTTTGTACTTGCTATTAATTCAATCTATACGTTTTGCTATATTTATATTGTTAAGCGCTTTGAACCTTTTTTTTAATAAGCGCTACATAACTTTTGCTATCAGGCATATACAATGCTATTTCCAAGATTGAAAAAAGAATGATAAAAAGGTTTACACAAATTGAAAGTCTGACATTGCCATCCGATTTGTGCACGAGAAAGTGTCCTATATCAGAAAAGAATATATTGATTTAGTTTCGTGGCATTCGAGACTGAGATATTTTGCACATTTTAGGGTGTAGCTTTACCAATACATATTCATTTTTCACACAAGCTTTTGTGCAATATGTTCATGACACTGTATTTCCTTTCATTATTATCAGAAACATCAATTGATACAAGATTATGCTACGATTAAATACTTACCAAATATGTGAAACCTAGTCGGTGAACACGTTATAGATGTATCAATTTGAAAATGCTGATTAAAAGACTTATAAGAAAAAGATTTCCTAACATGCAAGTCTTCTCCCTATCAACATTGATGTAATTGGTTTATGTGAGCGGACGAATTTATTTTGTTGTCACTAATTCATTTTTTTTTAAATAAAGGTATACTGCGTTAGAAATGAATAAATTGCAATAGTCAAACTGAAAATTTGAGCGAAATCGTTTGATTTTTCAGTGTATTCATTATATTTTTCCACTTATCTTATATTTAAGATTCTGCTTCTTACCTTTCATTGTATTCACGACACTGCTCCTCAATTATTTCATTAACTCAACACTACGCCCCAGGTCAACAAACCCAAAGTCTCTTAAACCTGGGGGACGATCATTCTCATTCAAAAGCCCGATCTTTTGGAATAACCTACCTGAAGACAAAAAACCTACTGTACTGTCATTCAAGAAACTTGTTAAAACTTACCCGTTCACTTCTTAAAGTTAATCTTACTTACTTTAAATATTCTCTTAATGCGCCTTGACCATTCCACAGTGTGGATAGGCCCTAGCAAATAACATTGTTATTATTATAATAATAATAATTATTATCATCATTATTCCTTGCAACATCAATTCTTCGTTCCTTGCATTGGCTACCAGTTGCAAAAAGAATTATTTTCAAAATTCTTCTTCTTGTACACCATGCAGTTCACTCTCTTACCCGTGACTATTTACAAAGATCAATTACAAAATAACAACCTACACGCAGTCTCCGTTCATCATCAGATACTCTAAAACTGGATATTTCTCGAACAAGGCAATGATGGGGTGATCGTGCCTTCTCAGTAATCGGCTATGGAACCGATTATCAACAGAATCCTTCAAGTCCCATTTAAAATCGCATCTGTTCTCACCAGACTAACTATTTTATGCTTTCTATTTTTGTTCGGGAGATTCTCTCTCTCTCTGTCAAAAAAAATGTTTGTTACTTTCTATTTCCTTCATGTTTTTGTTTTTGTTTTTGTTTTTGTTTTTTTTTTTACTATTTGTTTCTTTTTTTTCCTTGTTTCTAAAGCGCCATGAGCACCTTGTGGTGGATCTGTGCGCTATATAAGTAGCCACCATTATTATTATTATTAGTGTCAGGGTGGAGTGCCCCTTTCAACTTTGAGCAGTTTGATAACCAAGTGCTAATCTATTTAACAGTTTCCATTTCATCGAAACTTGACACAACATCTTGAGAAGTCTTTAGCATGGAGTGACACATAACATTTCGTTTACAAACAACTTCTGCCCAGGCAAGTAAAGATCTTACCATGCATGTACCCCATGAACGGTAGGTTCCGATTCCCGATCGAATCATACCAAAGACTTATAAAAATCATGCGCGCATCGTGAGAGTGGGGCGGGGGGGGGGGGGGGGGGGGGGGGGGGCTACCGTCCTGGAAGCCCCCCCCCCC
>BQKZ01000004.1:401298-415555 GCA_036244855.1 Temnopleurus reevesii
CCAATGAACTGAGATGACTGAAATATCCCAATGGGATTAGGGTTAAAAGGAGAGTTTACAAAAAACTAATGATCTTTTGCAGAAAAATTTGGTGGGTAGAGCAAAAAGTTTGAAGATAATCGGGAAAGTAATAACAAAAAGTTTTGAATTTTTAATGATAAAAAAGAGGAAAATCAGTGAAAATTGTCAGAGATGTTGCCAATTTGATATCGTCATGGGTGAACAAATTAACCATTATTTTTTTTTTATTCATGGTGTAAAAATAATCATTTCCACGGAAAGATATAAAGTTTGTAACAATGCAAACATACGAATATGGCATATACATATCTATCATGAGGAAAGAATAATTTTTTTAAAGAAAAAGTAACAGTTAATAACCTCAATTTGGATACAATAAATGGTCAGTTGTGCAACTTTTACGTCATCAGTTGTGAATTTGTCTAAATATACGAACATTCATAATTTTCTTATTAGTTTCCAGGTTTTCTCAAACCTTTTTTTCTTCTGTTCATCTGATTTTTATCTGCTCCTGTTGAACAAATATAATATTTTAGGGGTACGCCCTCCTTTAACAGGGCATACCGATGGAAGTACCCGCAGTAACCTCGCGGTAAAGCGAAGAGTTTATCCGAGTCCGGTAAGGGTAACTTTTGGCAGAGTTACTTTTGGCAAAGTTACCATGGTAAATTTGTGGTAACACCACAAAATGGGTATTTTAATGGGGTATAACAATGAACACGACATAATCTATTTCCATTAAATAAAGTGGATAATGGGACAATAGATCTGTAAATCACGTACTGAACTCTACTAACATATCGATCGCAAGCTGGTCCCGATTAAAATTGAATTGGCGTTCGACTTAATTTTACGGAAATAGATTATATGGTGTTAACGTTATCATAATTTTGTCTTATAGGTTCGGATGTATAAAGAAAGGGGCTTTTGGTTTGTGTTTCAACATAACACGGCCAAATACAGTATTACCCCTTATTGAAAGATACATTATTTTCAACAGAGGGGTATTATCCAGGAAAAAAAAGGAGCATAATACAGGTACATTATTCAACTTATCAAGTAAATCTCCCGCGAAAATCATGATGGATGTAGTTATGCGAGAGAGAGCGCGCACATTCCCTCAAAGTAAAAAAAAGTGTTTTTGCTTTAAATATAATGTTTGGACCAACAAACTATAATCCTGCTAGCTTTGAACAGTTGGGTAGGAATGATTCCAAATAAAAACCTTGCATTGATCGATCCTCAAATTCCGGCTAAGATAAATTTGGGGATATAACGGGAGATTATTCATTCCTTTAGTAATGAATTTCTTGACCGTTACGATTCAGGTCGATGCTTGTAACAGATCAATGCGTGATCACTGGAAATAAACCAAAAAAAAAATGCCACTTTAAATATACATCCGCTACAGATTTTGTGCTCATTTATGGTTGATTTGTGATCGTTTCATGGTCGATGTTCATCCTCAGAGACCCTCGTGACTAATTCGAAGGTGACAGTTTATACACTTTATGTTTGCTCACTGTCTTGTGAATGATCGTTTAGATCATGATGATTCTCACAAACAAACTACCCGCGTGGGTCAGTAAAATTACCGCTAATTTACTTTAATTGCAACCCCTCATGATACTTTCAAAAGAGGTAGTTACTCCGTGGTTGTGTAAATAGTTTCTTTCATGTCTGCGACACTAATAGCCCAAATTATTGTTTGGGTGAAGAATTTAAAAATTGAATTATTCAGGAAAGTAATCATATATATATCATTTTACACACATTTTGGATATCATAGCAATATTTTCTATGAACTGATTCTGTTTTAAATATAAATTTGACTGTTAAAACATATTTAGCGCCCTCTCTTGGTAATAACAATATCTTGTTTGTTATTGGGCATATGCTGGTTATCTAAGAAATTTGACAAAGAAATGATAAATAGGTGTACACAAGATTTAAATTCTGAAATTTTCACCCAATTCTGTGCGTGAGAAGGTATCCTTTATAAAAATAAAAAAAAGAGAAAATATTACTTAAACCCGTGGTCAACGAGACTGTGGATTTTATTTTACACATTTTAAGTAATATCTTTACTAAAAACACATTTATTTTCACACATTTTTTCTCCAATACATTCATGATACTGTATTTCCTTTTGAGGTTTAAGAAAATCACACGGAGACGGCCTTGTTAGGAAAAAGCCATAGAAAGATGTTGTATTCATTTTGGTACCGAATGTAAAATCTCAAATAACTGAAAGATCGACAACAAACACAGAAGATATTACACAACTTGTTTCAAAGTCATGGAATTTTATTCATAGTTTACTTGATTGTATTATCACTTTCAATAAAAACCAAAACATTAACCAATATTCTGGTAGCAGCATTACCAGTTGTCTCAGACAAGTTAACAGTAATCAATCCAGTCCAAAAATATTTTGCTTGTTATAAAAGTAGACGACATAATTGAGAAAAAATAACAAAGTTATGAACACAGAAAATGAAATGATTTAAAAATTGTATAATTTGCAGCACATTAATTGCAAAATTATTTCTTAATCCCCTCATTAACCGATTGAATACTAAACATAATTTTGCTAATAAGGATAATAAAATTCAAATACATTCTAAAATTGCATCCATTCTTTTAACATCTTGTCGCATCTGGCCACTGAGGAAGAGTGTAACTTACTAACCTGTTTTGTTTGAATTTTAGGCTCTCCGCCTGACGGACTGGAGAGAATTTTGCCAATCTTCGTTTTACATGTATTGCATTATTACTATTTTCCTACAAAATAACTGAGACAAATAAAGATGAGCTTTGCAGTTGGAGAAATATGATTTCAAATGAGTCAAAACAAAATGACAAAAACGTTTGAGTTGTAATGAGTTGTAAATAAAGAAGTAATTTCAAACTTAATGAAAACAGCAAAGTAATATTTATTGTATAATGTCATCAAATTTTGAAAGAACGTCTGGACTATGTCCATTAACTGAAAGCAAAATAATTTTGGACTTTTTCTCTTCAAAGAATGTTAATAAGTTAACAATAAAAATATGCATATACAGATTTTCAAACATAATAATCATACATCTACCTTTTTCAAGCCCTACATATAAGGCTATAATACTATTACGTGATGCAGTACTCAGTTGCAAATATTACAAAAATACAAAATACTTGTACTCAAAATGAGTCCATATCAATTTTACGAATACAAACTGGACAATACAAATAACATTAGTATACTCATTCACAATAAAATTATCTCAATTCATGTAATAACTGAGAAACGCACATAATATAACGAGTATTCATTCAATAAGCATCGTGGTGTAGTGGTTCTGAACCTTACCTTTCAACTAGCCGGTTGGCGATTTGAATCCTGCCCATGGCATTAATTTCCTTTAGCAAGAAGTACGGTTAATTTAATGTATTCCATAAAAACATGTACCATGCAATGAAAGCGATCAGTATTCCTAGACCCTAGCTCGTAATACAGTGGAACCTCGTTATAAAGAGGTCGGATATAGCGAGATAACCGTAACAAGGTGGTGTTATTGGTCCTAGCTTTTTTCCTTTTGTTTTTTTTACCCTGATATAATGAGGAACCTGATATAACAGGTAATTTTCATGGTCCCAAGGACCTCTTTATAAAGAGGTTTTACTGTACCCCCAGGGAAAGCGAAAGAGGATAGAAATAGGAATATCACTTTTGGTTGGCATCTCTGTATCTTGCATGAAGATCAGATGATGCAGGGATAATCACATTGAAACAATAGCACACAGTAGAATATCCCTGTACATGTCAAGGGTTCTTTATGTCCATGTATGATTCCCATGTTCGTATACTGATTTATCGTAATACATTCAAATGAATATACAGCTTACCTTTAATGACAGAGAAAGACAGTTTTTCTTAATATGATATCCTTTTCCACAAAGGCAAATCATTCTTGAAATGTGCCAATATATTCTAACTCAATATGTTGTTTAAAAATTTTAAAAAATCATGGAAACAAGGCATCAAAATAAATATGGAATGCACAATTCAAGTTATGCAGGCATACATTCTCTTCAAGACATAAACAGATATAAAAAATATATGTCCTCTCATATTAAAATGTTTTGATGAAAAACAATTTGTATAAAATGATTGCATAGAAAGTAGCACACATGATGAAATATACACGTCAGGAGATTGTTCTATACAATGCATTACATGTTACAAGCATCATAAAAATAACTTCCATTAAATGGAAGTCTCAAAGATTATAAATATCATTGGATTGCTGGTATTTAAAAAACCGATTGTAGTTCCCTTTGGAATAGCTTTCATTGAACTATGCACAGATGCACATACTTTAATGACCACATTCATATATTTGGGCAATTCCAGAAATTAATCCAAATTGTTTGTATGTCTGACTTCATTCTTAATGTTTTACTTTACCATACAATTGAACCATAATAATCAAGGAATAACTTCTGACTTTTGATATTGCTTTACCTAGTTTGAAAAATTGGTAATGATAACCTCTTCTTTTGCATGAGGGTTTCACCTTAATAATGAGGCTTGATTGTATCATGAGCAGGTTTATGATATTTTTCCCAAATAAGTCAATGTGACGAAAAGACGATTGAAGTACATATAGTTCTTGACTGTACTTCTTAAAAATAATCTGATATGTAGAGTTCAAATATTTAATGGCATGTATAATCATAATCTTTTCTTCCTTGCTTCTTCCTTGTAATTCCAACATCATAAATTGAAATTCAAGTATATCAAACTTCCATGATATATGCAATTTCTCATCATATGATACATGCAATTTCTTATCGCAATTTCTTACCATCATGGATCGAAGTTCATTATATCATATTTATATGATATAAGTAATTTCTTTTCTCAAAAAGTCAAAAGAAGTCATTGTTCAATAATGGCCTGGGCGGTGTGGTTTGCTCATTTCAATGATAGGGATATCACTATCATCCTCACCATGACTGTCCGAGCTATACCCATCGTTCACATGCCCCACATCCTGGAGCCGACTCCGCCCTTTTCCTTTGCCCCTCGACTTGGTCTTCCTCAGTCTAGAGGCGCGGGGTTGCCCCCCGTCATGTCCCTTGCTCCTCTTATGAGACTTGGTGGGAATGTGTTGTGCACCCTTTGTGTCGTTATCGCTACTGTCCGAGACGACAAGGTGCTCAAGGCTGTTTGGGAAGGGGAAACTCTCGAGGCTAACAGTCAGATTTGGGTGCTGGATCATCTGATGGTCCGCAACCAGCTCATCGACCCTGGATCTACCGCTCACTTTCTGTTTCCCCTTCAGCTTCTCCCCTTCATTGTTCACAGCCTTGCCCCGACCGGATTGAGCAATAGTCTTTGAGCCTTGTAGGGATCCTTGAGATGGGGCTGGCGGGGATACGTTCCCAACGCTGCTACCGTTTCGTTCGCTCGACAGGCTCTCCTCGAGATCGCCCCCTTCCCATCCGTGCTTCGTGAACGGCGTCACTTTCCAATTCCGCCTGCGCGTCCCGTCGGCCGTGATTGAATTTCTGCTCCCGTTGGAGCTTGTGTCCCCTCGTGAGCTATCACTACCTGGGTAATTCCAGAGTCCGTCGCTACTCCTGCGACAGGAATTTGTTGATGATGATGATGCATTTGATGTATTAGAATCCTTATGATGAATACCTGCTCGCTTCCTATGCTTGAGATTCTCGTCCGTTCCTTCAGAGAGTTGAGCGGGGTCCCTCGCTGGAAAGACAGCGGCTGTATGAGGCCGAGGCAATCTCTTCAAAATATTTTTCTTTGATGATGGGGGCTTGCTTAGTGAGGTTTCAGCAGTAGGAAGTTCACTTGAAGTTTTGCTTGATTGCCCTGAGGCTGAATCATCACCCCATGCATGGACACTATTGCTCTGCAGACCATTTGCTCTCCTTTCTTCCAAAGTTCCTGCGAACAAAAAAAAATCATTGAACAAGAAATAGTACTACATAATATAATTTATGCGACACCTATTTATTACACTGGTCAACAGCAAATTTGTTGTCTGTGATTTTTCAGCTGACTTTTGGTGAATCTGAGGTGCTGAATCCAAAAATCACATTGGTTTTGCTCAATCAGGTCAAGTTTCTGAGCTATCCCCACATGTTGTTTTTTATGTTTTGTACACTTAGATGCATGTGTGGAGCACTTTTAAAGGGTTTGGTGGGCTGACATGTCATGGAAAATTGATATTTTTGTTAGAAATGATTACATTAATGGCAATAGATATTCAGGTCCAATATTTTCTGGTAATTATGTTGCAAATCCCTCAGTTTGAAGCTGTGAAACCTTAAAATCCTCAAAAAATTGGATGGGGCAAAGTATAAAGTTATTGGACAAAAACTGAACTGAAAGACCAGCCAAAATACTTATTTTTCAACATAAGAATATGAATTAGATAAACAAAACAAAAACAATTTGAGGAAAAATGAACAGGTATTGTGAAAATAATGAATTTTTGATTAAAAAATTGATGAAAATAATAAACACCAGTATAGACCAATTGTCAACTTCCATGACACCTTTTATTACCAGATGTACCATGTTATCATGTTTATATAAGAAAATTGTGAATATATACATTTATATTTATGACAATCTATTAATCAAAATGATAAAAATTTTATGAAATTCAATTGTTTTAGTATATAAAATATTATTTAGTTTCATAAAAAAGGGAAATATTAAAATGTTTGTTACATTTCTTTAAAAATCTGAACATTCTGAGATTTTTTTTAATTATAGGTATTTATTCTTATCCATGGATAAAGGATAAATGGTGAACGAGCCATTGTTTTATCACCAATGTCACCAAATTTGGATATTTATATAGTGATTTTGGCATTGTTTTCATCACTTTTTATATCATTAAAAATTCAGCATTTTCTCTTTACCTCTCCAATTTTGCTTGAACTTTTTGGGTCTTTTTTTTTACTAGATTTATGTTCTGCTGTTCAGAAATAAATATTTTGGCTGGTCTAACCCTTTAATTTTGATAAAATAACCATATGTTTTTCCTCATCCGAATTTTTAAAGGATTTTGAGATTTCATGGATTCAAACTGAGCCATTTTCAACAAAATTACCCATTATTATATGACTTTAATATTTCTTCCTATCAGTAAAATCATTTCTAACCAAAATATTCATTTTCCATGTCATTTTATTCCATCAACACCTTCCAAAAGGGATCTACACATGTGTACATGTGAACAAAACGTAAAAAACAACATGTGGGGATAGCTCGAAAACTTGACCTGATTGAACAAAACCGATGTGATTTTTGGATTCAGCGCATCAGATTCACCCTATAACAGCTCAAAAATCGCAGACAACTTTCAAAAAGTAAAATTTTGTTGACCAGTGTTATTGGTATTGCTAATTAACACAAGATACGTCCATGATAACCCATAAGTTAGATTCATCAAGTAAGAGCAAAAAGTAGAAAAGAGAAGGACACCAGTGCAACGTGTGATACAAAAATACATTAAAAAAATTTTGGTATTAAGTGCGAAAATGCCAATATAAAATCATTACTTGTCTAAAAAGGCAGTATGGAATCTATTCATATTACATTGTTGAAACATTTCAACAAATTGTAAATCACTAATTGTTTGAATGTTCAAATATAAAGAAGGGCATCTGAAACCTACAATGTTCTGAATAATGTAAGAATGCATGGCAAAGCAACGAACCTAGATTCTGCATTGGCCGAGGGAATGCCACACGTCCATCATCCTTACGATAAGCCGTCGCCAGTTGACCAGCATCACCTTCATTCAGGTCTGGACAAGAGAGGGCGCTCTCAGATCCGATGTCATATGAAGCCAGTGAGCCAGACGCCAACATCTGTCCGCTGTCCCTGTCGAGCCCCTCATTGCCTGGTTCATCGCTCTGAAGTGGATCGAGTTGGTCTCTCTGGCGAGAGAGCTGCAACTGACGGAAGATTTCTAGCTCCAGTCTTGCCCTGAGGGAGGAAAGAGAAATTCAGGATTGATATCATATTTCATTCAAAAGTAGCAACATCACTATGGGGGAGGGACAATTCTAAAGGGGCAAAAGCAACATTTCCACCACCACCACCACCACCACCACCACCACCACCATCATCATCATCATCACCACCACCACCACCACCACCACCACCATCATCATCATCATCACCACCACCACCACCACCACCACCACCACCACCACCACCACCACCACCATCATCATCATCACCACCACCACCACCAGCACCATCACCACCATCACCACCACCACCACCACCACCACCACCCATCCACCACCTACCCACCATCCATCAGCCACCACCACCACCATCACCATCATCATCATTTTACCTCAATCCTTTGTGTCTATCAGGTTCATCATTCTCTGGTGATGTCATCAGCTCTCTCAGCTCAGGGTTGTTGAAGTACAGCTGTTCCTCTAAACGCTGAACCCTCTCCTCAAACTTGTCATTGTCAAACTCTTGATCCTGTTAGTGGTAGATGACAGAAATTTTTGTTATACATGAAATACAGTTGGTTTTCGAGTCATGCTATGGCTTTTCAGCTAAATATGCTGTCAAATTCTGAAGTAAAATACATGCATCAATCTATTTGTACTGCATCTTCAGCTCAGCCCTTAAAAATGTATTCAAAATATATTGATCACACAAATCAGGTTTAAACATGCTTTAGAAAAGAAATCAAAATGTGAATGCCACTTTACAAAATGTTAGTACAGATCCAAGAATCATTTAATACCGTGCCAGTGTCCGATACAATGTTCTAGAGACCACGCACCTTTTTAATGTGCATAAATGTTGCTCTCTAAGGAAAGGACTTTTTGTTAAACATTTTGTTGTCAAATATTTATTTTATTTAACATATAATTGTTTAATTATTGTAATCAAATCATTCGCATTTTCTTTATTTTGTATAATTTGTTTGACATAACACAATGTATATGAAAAAAATATAATCAGAACAAAATGTTGGCTGTATATGTCGATGACGTTCAAATAAATAAATTCCAAATTCCATACTATACTATCATTCCATCAGTTTATCCAATTAAAAAAAGTAGGAGATAGCCAATCCTAGACCTTGGCCTTACCTCTGAGGGGTAACTGGAGATACCATCGTCATGGTAATTCTGTGTGGCATCTGAGTCATCCAAGTAGTCGAAGGGCTTGTCTGGGAGGCCATTCTGATGCAGGATGGCATTCATCCGGAACACAAGCTCATCTACTTGGTACTGAATCTCAGCCATGGTGAATTCCTACAGAGGAGAGAGAAGGGTGAAAGTTAGAGGCAGAAGGGTCAGGAGGAGAAGATGGAGAGGGGGTGGACATAGTAGGGTGGAAGGAAGGAAGGGAGGCAGAAAGAAGGTGAGGAGTAAAAGTAGGAAAGAAGAACCATTTTATAATATTTCTTTATTTACTGGTAGTTCGTCTTTATTTACATTTGAGCATTCATATTATCAACGTTTATCAAACTCATCAATACAGTAATCATACTAATTAACAGTCAAATCATAATTACTCTTTAAAATCATCATCACTAGCTCCACTACCACCATCACCACCATCCTTATCATATCAACCTCATCTATACCAACATAATTGCCTGCACTATCATCAAAATTATCATTACCGCCACCATCATAATCATCCCAACCAATTTCAATCATTATTTGAGCTTACCATTGGTAGGTTATATTCATCACTATCATCCATTATCAACATTATCCCCACACCACCACCGAAAACACCACTACCACCAACACAATTACAACAACCATCATCAGCATCATCATCGGAGCTTACCATTGGTAGCTTATCTCGATCACTGTCATCCACCTTCTCCTCCCTGACTCCACACCAGCAGAGGAAACGATGCCAGAAGAAGCTGATCACCTCTTGACCGCTGACCGTCTCCACTCGACAGTGCTTGACCTTCCGGTAGTTGAAACAGAGTATAGCTTTAGCCTGGAAGGGAGAGGAAAATAAAACATGGTAACGTTAGCCATTCTCCTTAGTTAGGACACAATGTAAAATCTTCAGTGTTGAATCTTAAAAAGTTGAGTGAAACTTGGGTGAAGAAAGTGGTCACCTGTTGTGGGACAAGCATTTTGCAACATATGAGTAGTTTTATGAAACACAGCCCTGTGCAATGTTCCAGCAAGCTACAAAACATGTTAAAGGGGAATTACACCCATACAATAATGTACAGTCAGTAAATGAAGAAAAATCAGATGAACAAACTGTGAAAATTTGAGCAAAATCGGATAATCCGTTCAAAAGTTATACATTTTCAAAGTTATTATTTCCACCTATGCTGAGCATCCTTGAATTGGCATGCGTATAGCTAATTAGCATAATCTGTGATGTCATACATGGAGAACTCCTCATTCACTTTGTATATAAATTTATTGAAAATGGATCAATATCATATTTCAAATGAAGAATCAACATCGTTCTTTCTGGAATGCTTGCAGAATTGATGTGGCTATAATATATTTCAACGAAGAAACAAAATTTTGTCTACTTTTCTGGAAAAAGAGGAAAATGTGAAAAAGCGAATGGAGAGTTCTCCATGTTGGCAGCCATTTTGTGCTTGTACGTTAGCCAATTTAAGGAGCCCATGAGGGGTGTAAATCAAAACTTTGAAAATTCATAACTTTTGAATGGATTGTCCGATTTTGCTCAAATTTTCACAGTTTGTTCATCTTATTTTTTTTTCATTTAATGATAGCAATTGAATGTCTGAGTGTAGTTCCCCTTTAAGAACAACTCATTAGTATCAGCTGAACAGTGGTGAACCATCGGAATCTTATCAGTGTAACACCAGTCTTACTCAAGCTAAGAACAATCGGGTGAAACGCTGCACTAGTTGACCTTCATCAATCCCATATTTTAGACCGCAACAAATAATCCTGTCAAAACTTGTAGGTGAAAAAGGGATTGATATTTTAACTCTCAACCAAAGACAGTGAGCAATACGGACAAAGGACTAGGACAAAGTAAACAACCCCATTCAAGCATTCATAAGAGCTAGATACACAAAAAAAGAATTACATTCCTTCTTATTGTGCTGAGATATTTCAAACAGGCATCACACAATGAATAGGAAAAGAACTTTTTGTGAATTTATGAAGCTATAGGGAAGGCCTGAATGGACTTGTTTACTGTATAAGCCAATATTTTGGCGTACAGATATTTTCGCGATTTCTGACCAGTTTGACACATTGGCGTGTTGTTATTTTCACGTTTTTGAAAGTATTTGTACACAAATGAATGTACATCATATAGAGTGGAAATTTTCGCGAGGCCATAACCGCAAAATTCGTGAAAATAAAACCACCGCGAAAATTTCAGCTTATACAGTACTTTGTCTAAAAACCTTTCTCCCTTCTGCTGACAATGACAAAATCTAAAGAGGAGAGAAACTGTTTTAAAATTATCAATGGAAATATGAAATTTCTATCACAATGGTCTCAAAACTTCCCAAGAGTAGTCAATAGGTCATCTTCTTTTCTCCAACTGAAATTCCTAATGGTTTAAAGGTCTACTTACTATAATACTAGATATGAGATATGTACTTTTTTCATTCTAAAGAGGAAGTAAGAAATTTGGAAGGTAATGACTTACCAGACCTGCCATGAAGATAACCATACAGATGAAGTATGCAATGTAGAACATTGGCCACAGAACAGGGTAGAGCAGCCAGACCTTGGAGTTATCTGGAGCAGACCCAACAATGAGGGAACTCATCACTTCATAGGCTGGGTAGACGTTCCTGAAGGGATAGTAGTGGCTACCAAAGAGGAGGTTGCCAAGGCAGGCAAAGGCAGTTTCTATGGTGATGTAGCCAAGCTGGAATGCAAAGATTCATAAGAAAAATATGATTGTTATAATAAGTCATCATCTTCATCCTCATTATCATTGATACTATCACCATCGGTACCATCCCCAAACCAGAATAATTGATGCTATCATAACGGCCATCCTCAGCACATTAGTACCATTTCAGCCAACATCAAAAATTACACCAACATCATCACCACAACTACTTCCACCAGCAACAATTAACCCTATCAACATTACCACTGGTACCATCATCACCATCAAAGTTGAAATCACGAACTCCAGCACCATTACCACCTCCAACATCACCATCATCACAAATATCACCAACTCTTCCTCCAGCATGACCACTGGAGTAGTAGGTGTCCTAGAACCACATCAACAACAGTGCCAAATATAGTAAACATGGCATGGAAGATGGAGGAGTTTCAACATCACCACCCCAATGTCCAAAGTTCCATCACTACCATGGTAATAACCATCACCAACGCCATCACCATAACCAACTCCACCATTAATTCCACCACCAGCACCATCTTCACTAACATAAAAATCATCATCTGCACCACTATCACAAACCGTCATCTTGACCTTATCGTCACTGCCACGATCATCCCCATCATCACCATCATTCCCATCATCACCATATCCCTCATCATTGAGTATCCTCTTACCATAGGGCCGCATCAAAGACAGCTCCAAACATGGCAAACATGCCATTGAACCTCATCAGATGGAGGGATTTAAATATCCCCAGTTTAATATCCGAAACTTCCATCACTACCACCTTCACAAGTATCCTCATCACCACCGCCATCAACATCACCAATTCCATCACCAACACGACTATAACCACGACATCTACCATAACAACCACCATAAACATTACCATCTGAGCCATCACCATCCTCCACCTTGACCATAACCACTATTACTACCACCACTTATCATCATCATCGTCGTCATCATCATCGTCATCATCATCGTCATCATTATCGTCATCGTCATCGACATCGTCATCATCATCGTCATCATCATCGTCATCATCATCACCATCACCATCACCATCACCACCACCACCACAACCACCACCACCACCACCACCATCACCACCACCACCACCACCACCATCACCAGCACCACCATCATAGCCACTTACAACATCCACATCACTCCCATTATCACCATATCATCCATTATCCTCTTACCATATGTAGCAGCAGATGTCCGAGAGCTGCATCAAAGACAGCTCCAAACATAGCGAACATGCGATTGAACCTCATCAAATGGAGAAATTTGAGGGTTATGATGAAGAGGATGAGGCCAATCAAATCACGAAGACGCTGTAAGGACAGAAAATTGAAATTGGAATAACTATGCTTAGATGTAATCATTACACTTTCATAATATGTATCGACCAAATCATTCTCGAGTTATTACAAGAACCAGCAACTTTGGCCTTTTACTTATTGACCCCGGTCCTATCAGTTTGCCATCCATTCCTAATATCTTGTGCCTAATGCCTCTGGAAATATAAAACTTCCACGACTGTTATTCTTCTTTTTCTTCTTTCAGTGTAAGTACAGTCCCAATCTCGTACCAGCCAATGATGGCTGGTGAGTGCTGAAGTCCTAACTTTTAAAAGCTGGGCTATTTGTAAATTACATCTGAGTTCAGGTGTTCAGAAATACAAATATGAAACATAACTTGCTATAGTTGTTTTTGAGGTCATGACTCAGGTTTTATCTTATTTGCATACATCTGAGAGATATTTTAAACATACCTGATCCCACCACGCTAGAAAAGACAGATCAACAAACTCTTCAAGATATGTCGCTTTCAATCTGCTCCCAGCTTCACTCACGTAGGCAAAGCGGTAGACATACATGGCAAAGTATGTAATTGATACCAGTATCAGAGACATCTGTGTGCAAAAAAAAATTTAAAAGAAATAAAAGAAAATTGAACCACATCCATATTTGTTACATAACTTCTCATAAAGCATTACAGTGAAAGCTTGTGGATATGATACTTTGAACAAATATTTAATGCCAATCAGTCAATAATATAAAATTATTGTGTTTTGTTGAAAATTTGCTATAATGCTCTGAGAAATAATTCAAGTAACATAATGTATTGTGACTAAACCAAACATTAATGAATGAGATGAGAGGCCGCATAGAGTCTTTCCTAATGATTATTTCATAAAAAACAAAGTTTCAGTGATTTTCAAGAACTAAGCACTGTGTGAGGTCATCATACCAACGTTAACGTCATTGTTTAACCCTATTTTAACTGGGCTTTTTCAGACCAAGTTTATACTGGGGGGGGGGG
>BQKZ01000005.1:4290-16497 GCA_036244855.1 Temnopleurus reevesii
TATCAAGAAAGAAAATATTGAATTAGCGTCGGGGGCTACGACGCTAAAATATTTTCCACACTTTAGGTTATAACTTTTCCAAAACTTGTTAATTTTTCGTACAATCTTTTGTACAACATGTTCATGATATCATGTTTCTTTTTTAGTAGATTTGAAGACAAAATTTGACGATAAAAATATTCGCTTTTACCAAAACTATACTTGGGCTTTAAAATCAATCAGTTCTATTTCTCTTAAAATGATTATGAGTTACAAATAACTTGTAATTGTTTTTAATGATATAGGGTAAACGCTCGAGGTATTAAAAAAGAAAAAAATGAAGAGAAAGAAATAAAAGACTCACAAAATTTGTCCTTATATAGTCTGCTATATTTACATCTATAAACCGAGTTTCTTAAAAGGGAAGGCCACTCTGACATTCAACTAAATCAAAATGATATAAAATGTCTTGAGTTGCCCATTAGTAAAAAAAAAAAAAAAAAAAAGAAATCATCAAAAGTGTTTAAAAGGATAGTTTACCAAACAATGATGCTTTTTCAACAGGAGCAGAATAATTGTGAGAAAAAAAAGTTTGAGAAAAATTGGATAGCTAATAAGAAAGTTATGAATGTTTATATATTTAGACAAATTGGCAACTGATGACGTCATAGGTGCACAATTGCCCATTTACATTCATATCAATGTCATTAAATGTTACTTCTTTTCGCCAAAAATATGATTTCCTCAAAACATTAACCGTAGGATGTCTGTATGATAGATATGTAGATCGACTATTTGCATGTTTACATTCATACAATGTTTCTATCTTTTTGTAAAAATGATGAATTTTGCACCATAATGAAAACTCTGGTTAGTCGTACACCCATGATGTCATCAAATTGGCAACATCCCTGTAAATTCCACTGATTTGCCCATTTTTTCAAATCTTTAAAAATTCATAACTTTTTTTTTATTACTTGTCCGACTTTCTCCAAACTTTTTTGGTATATTCACCAAATGTTCCAGCTTCTGCTAAAAAAAATTATTTGGGCGAAGACTCTTCTTCTTAAGAGATAAGAAAATCCCATTCAATTGCTCCATCGTTTAAATTACAATTTGCTCCGTAAATCAGCACTGATGACATCATAATGTATCCATGCGGTCACCCATATTATCCAAATTTTATCAAAGGTTCCATAATTTCAACATCTTTACACAACTTATAAGTAGAAAGCCATGCTCATCAATTAATACAGAAGAATTTGCCGTCAGTCGGGGATGATCAGAATACATTCACTATCAATCCTGTACCAACCATTTTCACCAACATTGTAACGTGGTAAATTCTGATCATATGTGAAATTTCATGTGCAATACGAAGAGCAAGGCATACGATGTGATGTTATCTGTATTGCCGACTTGCAAAGCGAAAACTTTTACAAACAAATTTTAAGGCATACGATGTGATGTTATCTGTATTGCCGACTTGCAAAGCGAAAACTTTTACAAAAAAAATTTACAAACAAATTAAGAGACTGCAGCTTGTAAAAAATTATCAAAGCAAATTTGAAAATTATTTTCGATTTATTGATAAAACTGGGATGGACATCTCTTTTGATAAAAGGATGGATTTATAATGATTTGAGACTAAAATTTATGGAGGATACTTTTTACCACACCAAGTTGCAACACTTGCAAAGTTTGTCAAACATTTTAACAATTTTTCTGGATTTTTTTTTTTCGTTTCTTAGTCGACAGCGCCGATTTTATGAGTACAATTGCAACAGCTGCAGCCATTACCATCAGGTTAGTTTGTAACCCTCTCCTAAATAAGATTTGCTTTCTAAGTATCGGTTTTTATCGGTATGTATCGGTTTTTATGAATCTTCCTGTAAAAAGATATGTGCGTATGGTTCCAATTTTATATTGACAGACGTTTACAAAGAGCAGAATGTCAAAATTAATGATAGTGAAATGCAGAAATACTTGGTATATCTTATAACCGAGGTATTTACTAGTATATGAAAAATCAAGATATTAGATTCTACAACATGGTATTTAGCACATTACTTCCTTCTTTTCACGAAGTGACGGGAGCCAAATGGTACTGTTGCATGAAGACAAATAAATCCCGACATAGCGCCAATTCAACGGGTATCCCATCGAACAACGTGTTAATTCTATTGAAGGGCATGTTTCAATAGATTTGGAAATCTTTTGGTGTAACAATACCCTATGGCTCCCATCACTTCTTGAAAACACGTACGATTATGTATATTAAAAAGACATAACCACAATGTCGGTTTAACAACATGTGCTTGGAACATGCTGGATATAGTAGCGATATTTGTATAAACGTAAGTATATCACACGCAGATATAAAGATAACAGAAGATGCTAAAACATTTCACCTAAAGAAAAACCTTATTCAATAACAATGTCTATGGGAATCATATATTCAACAATTAATGAAAATACGTTTGGATAACTAAAATAAAAAACACAATTTCCAGCGCCATTTTGATAAAGCAACCAGCACGATGATGCAGGGACTGCAACTCCCCCCTCTCCCGGCCCAATTTTCATTTCACACATGCAAGCCTATGGATGTGTGAAGAAATGGTAATGAACAATCCGCTAACTGGCTACCCCCCCCCCCCCNTAACTAAAATAAAGAACACAATTTCCAGCGCCATTTTGATAAAGCAACCTCGACACACTTTGAGGTTAAAACCATTTACATTAACACGTGTAATGCTTAAAGGCTCTTAACAATGCCATATCATCGCAAAACCAGTTAACATATATGCGACCCTTTTGATATCTAGGAATATCTGAAAGAATATAAGAATAAAAATAGATCAAGGCGCAAAAGCATGTGGCTCTGGGTCAGGGAGCGGTCGGGGATCAGTCGCCGTAGCTCTCTGCAGACGTTTATGATAGGTTGCGGTAATTCAGCGACCAGCCGGTTCTTAATGAATTATATCAGTGTTGAAGTGTTTGTACCTTGAACCAAAGAGCTAATATAATTCAGGTGGTTCCTCTTTTGGCCAAACGTTAAGAATAATGCACATTCCTCCTGCTGAATATGAATTCACCTAATTTTATTTCCATTCTCGACAATGAGAGCCGTTGCCATTAAAGTTTCTGTAGGTCACCCGTTGTTATTTCTATAACACCAATGAGAATGTTAAGAAAGTTGCGTTTTTCCCTATATTTGCGGCTCCATGTAAAACTTTCGCAAAATTTCACCCATTTGATGTACACGCTTTGCAAAAAAAAATATTTCAAAGACCTGTGCAGACTGTCAAAAGAGTGTGCAATGATGTACCTTTTGACAGCCTCAAGCGGACACTGTGTAATAATGTGGAATAAATGTTTGTTATCTTCTTAAAATCGATTCACTCCATGCCTAATAGTTCACTTGAACAACAAGTTAAGATTTTTTATCATGTAAAATATATGATAATTATTTGCAGTCAATTTTTTTTCTGTAGAAAATATTTCCGTAGCCTTTCTGTCTTGAAAACCAAAACTGTGATATTATCAAGCTCATTTCCTGATTCATTATTTTGAACGGAATACGTGACACAAAAAGTCCATCATATACCTTCTTTAAGATTTATCAATGAACAGAGACTCCGTCATCATTATGCATTGTCTGAAGATTCAGGATAATCGTCAGCACCCGACATATCAGTTGAGCTTTGATCAGCTTCATATCCAGATGTGTATGCAAGCCCTCTCTCAAGTTCAAACTGATTCTCAGCAGAATGACTCAAATCCTGATCAACTGTATTGCAGCAGGAAGGATCCGGGTAGATATCGTCATTGTCCAATAGGGTCTCTCTATCACACTCTTCAGGCAGATCAGGAATTTGACAAAATGGCATTCCCAAGATACTGCCGACTGTAGAACTTGAGCTTAACCGGTTGCGACCTTTGAAATAAGTGTGCTTGACTCATGAAGAAACAGTTTCTGAATTTACAGGACCAACAATGTTATTGTTCAACTCGTTGTCACCTTTGAAATAAGTGTGCTTGACTCTTGAAGAAACAGTTTCTGAATTTACAGGACCAACAATGTTATTGTTCAACTCGTTGTCACCATTGAAATAGGTGTGCCTGACTTTTCGAGATTTGAGTAGTGTTGGCGTCGACCTGTCAATGTTACTTTGCTGCTGTGCGAGTATGTTTTCGGGTCGATCGAGCAGCGCATCGCCATCTGCACAGCCCGGTAACAAGATAGCGTCAGTATTTACCATATGTAAAATATTGCTATATGTTACATTGAAACCTTTGAAATAAGTATGTTTCACTTTATTTCGTGGCATTGAGCATGGATTAGCTGAAATAGCAGGATTTAAAGGGATCATAGTATCGATCGTCGAGCCATTACCGTTCCCGACGACACTCCCTCTCTCTGTGACAGTTGAGCTCACTGAACGAAGACTGCTTCTTCTTGAGCTATTACGAAATGCGTTCCTGATAGACCTCCATGATGTCCGATTGCTTGTAGGTGGTTCTTCACTTCGACTCAAAGCCCCTACGCTTGGATTCTCAACGCCTATGTCTTGCGACCATCGAGGACGGAATGTGGTCAGATGATTTCCAGATGTAGTGCTCCGAACATCGTTGTCATCGTAGATTTCACGCTCTTGATGAAGGGATAAACTTGATCGAATTCTTGAATAAAGCGAAGAATTGTATGAGCTTGACGATGAAGTACGGCTGTTGTAGAGGGAAGAAAAGAAGCTGGAATGGCCTGAAGAAGTAGATCGTAAAGAGAGTGATCTCGATGATACACCATTGCTGAAACTTCCGTCAGACTGACGCCAAAACGAAACGAACCGACCAAGGGAACTACCCTGTATTTTAAAACAAAAACAAATATAAAGGAGGTAATAACTGGTCGAATGAATTCAATTCAATTATGAAGTGTACCTTGCTAGAGTGGGAGGGGGCATTCTTAACATGAATGTACATGGAACAACAAAAAGCAGTGAGGTTCACGTTCTTCTGTATCAAAGTAAAGATTTAATTCAATTTTCTGTTTCCGAAAATAATTTATTGCAAAGGTTTGAATTGATGTTGATGGAAGCGGACTATTAGAAATTTGGAATATCCTGGCTACCTTTTTAGGAGACCTGTAAAAACAAACATTATTAGACATAATGATGGTATAGCGCACCTCACAGAGCATACAAATTAGATCTGATGAATAGTAACTAATTATGCTTATGAGACTCATCAACAGTACCTTCCTACTTTACAATATCAGGTACCTTATTCACCAGTTTTCTATGGTGGAACCGTGGTGCTCCATGAAATAACCCATCTTTTTACGTTATTGACTTGGAAAAATAACAGACAATGGACCTGTTGCAGTAAAGCTTTTGCCATAGAAAACTATGGCATACAACAAAAACTCTGACAGGAGAAGTTTTGCCACACATTTTCCCGGGTTTTCTCCAGCAAATTGTTTTATACACGAGCCCAATGAATACCCCATGGAGTGTTAGACAAGGAGTACAAGTATCTTTCAGGCTGTCAGGGGTGTATTATTTGTATATATTGTTGTAATACATCTTAGAGTGAACATTCAAGTGTAGAAGTTTGAAGCTTATACCTGATTGGACAGGAATCAAGTGAAGATCTTTTGGAACCGAATGTTGACAAGACAAAATACCTAATCCTTTCTTCATCAAAATTAAAAGCCAGATATAACCTCGAACACCCATCAAATTGGCGATGTGTCTGTCTCTACTTCTTGTTGTGACCGTAACGTTGACGATTCCATGAAAATAGACAAGAACATCTCGGAGGTATATCATTTTAACAATTAGACCTCTACTCATAAGAAACACTGCTGAGAGTTTCTCATTACTCGAATAGTCTTCTAGCTTGCTGACCTAGCTATGCCTAGCTCCCAGCTGTAAACTTGAATACCCCAGGCGGCAAAGGGTGCCCATATAACTCTTGTATTGTCAGGTCTGAACTGACTTCTTGACATTAACAAAACTGAAGACTCTGCCCTACTCTAGGGCAATTCATGGTCAAGTTCCAACATATTCATCCTTACACAATGCACCATGATATTCCCGACATAGACTTAGTTCATGTGGCACTTTCTTCCAAATGCCCATTACATATTTCAAAAAATATTGTGAAACTACCTTCATCTATTCATGAGATCGACAGTTTCGACTAGCGCTGGGGTAGAAAATTTTAACGCTTAGATCAAGGTTTAATTCTTTCAGAAGACATCTAAAGGCTGATCTCTGTCCGAGAAGTCTGGGCCTTGATATTTGGTGCAGCTGTGAATCATCATCATCATCGTCATCTTTTAGATGGGAGATATATCGTCCATATTTTTCACGAAATGAAGGTGACCAAAGGGTAATGCTGTATGAAACTAATTACAATTTGATTGACACATATTCTGCTAGCTGAAAAGGATACCCTTTGAAATCTTGCTATGTCGGGATTTTCCTCATGCAACAATACCCTTCGTCTACTGTCACTTGGTGAAATGCTGATTTCGTCGAGTACGCGGATCGTGACTCGCCTTGGAGTTGAATTTACCCGTAAAATGTGGCACTGGAGGTCATTGTGTAACGGTTTTTGTAGTAATTAAGCTACTGTCCTCGCAAAATAACTTGAAACCTCTTATTTTGTTTAATGGAAGCGCTAAAAGATCAGACTTACCGTTCTACTTGATCCATAGGTGTACATTGTCCTACTGTCTCTGAATACATCCCGGTTAAGCGATGTCTTCATCTTTGATAGGTACCATCTGGTACCTACTATGGCAAGAAGTGCTAACACTACTACTGCTAAGACAGATACACCCGTGACAAGCAGATAAAACTTCATCTTCGTTTGTTTCTGGATGATACCCTTGTCGGCTATACGTGTAGAATGCAAGTGTGTTGGTAGGGTACTAGACGAATAGCTGTCTGTTGATTCATCTGATTCATCCATCCGAGTTCCATCTGAGAAAAAAAAGGGGATACAGAGATGACGGGAATTTTCTGACTGTGCGACTGAGCGTGACATCTTGAAAATAGAGAAAGATGTGATGCTCTTATCGTTTATAATTATACTACTCGTGTTTTATTGATCTATGATCTGTGGTGCGGTTAATATAAACCTCTTTTGAATCAATAGTCTTTCGGTCGTAGCAACTCGTATTTTAAAATAGATTGAATCCACTTTCCAACGACCAATTCCCTTACAATTACACCAAGATGTAAATACAGACACTCCCTGGTTTGGTGAAAACATTAAAAAAATGAACGAGAAAGACCTTGGTCAAAACCCGAATTCTGTCTCTATCCACTTTTCTTTTGATTTTCCATGCATGTACGTGTCTCGTGAAAAAAGAGGTATCATCAGGGATCATGGATCCATAGCTCTCTTAATGGCACATATCTGAATATGTAATTCTAAAGGACTTACGAGTAACATATCTTCCATCAATAGAATTTGCGATCACGTGGAACATAAAACCTGGTTTGGGTCTATGGAAGTTTGAAGTAAACACCACCACAAGATCTGTCCCTATGGATCGCCAGGTTTTCCCGCGCAGATAGGCGTCTTGCTCCCTAGCGGTCAACGTAAACCAGGTCCTGCGTAGGAACGGTTCGTTGGTGCTATCTCCGAGGAATACATAGTCGTAGTTCTCCTGTAACCAAAGCCTAATTGGAACCACCATGATCGTGCACGGAGCCATAGTGCGAATCAACCACAGACGGTAACTGTTGTCGCTGTAGTTTCCACTGTTTAGTGGGTGGCTAAAGTTGAGAGGCGAGTCAGTGGGACATGCTAAGTTGATGTCAACTGTGCAGGGGTTAAAAATGAATAGATATTATGACAATTACAAAGTGTTCAAATATCATTTTCATACATAGATTAGATTTATCGCTCTTTTACAGCCTATATGAAATAGTTTTGGTTGTTACCTTTGGCTTTGCAGTCAGTAGATGAAATTAACATAAAAGACAGTGACAGCGCTGCTGAATGCATTCTCCAAATTACTGAAAATTAATGAAATTATAAAAAAAACTACATTTTTAAACTACATTGCAAACATGGTATGGAATTCATTATACATTCATTATAACCTCGAAAGACGAAGGTGAAACATGAAAATAAGAAAACATATTTTAAAGGCTAATACATGTTCTTCGTTGAAAAAAAGATTTGCTGTAATTTCATGAATAATTATTTGTATTGCGGCTTGGAATTAACTTTGAAGTTTCGTCTTGTTTTAGGACACGATCGGCAAAATTATGTTAGAACCTGGAATTTTGTCACCTTTTTGACGAATTTAGTGAAACTTAATTAATATACATAGATTTATAGGACTTTAATACCTGTGCGACTTTCAGCAGATAAACTAAATTCCAAGTGTCTCTGATGGTATACATTGAGACCCTCCTTGATCAATAGTTTAATCCACAGTCCTCGACCGACTGAGATCACATCCGAAGGTAAGGTAGTTCCACTGCAGCGGCATACAAGGAGAGGGGGGGAAATATTCAATATCACTTTGAGAAAAGTTTGCTAAATTTACAAATAACAGATTAGTGTCAATTTGGATTTGTATCCGTTAAAATATTTTTATATATATTAATAATAATATATTTTTTTGCAATCCATAAGAATCAACCTGTCCAACTTTTTTTCTAATTGATGTACAACAAGATGAAATTAATTGGATTCCTGACAAAATGGATTATCTAGATTTTGTGGCATTTCGTGATCTGCGGGGGATAATAAAGAAGTTAGGTTTACAGCAGAGCTTTTGCAAACCGGGTGTGACTGGGATATCGAGAACTGGTTTTATGTTTTAATTTCCAATCAATAAATGACATGCAGGATTTATAATAACCTTATGATGTTTGGCAAATATTTTATTCAACACAACAAATTATTGCCATTGTGACGATGATTGAATATTTCCAACTTTTGGGTATATTTTTCATTTGACATTCAAGGGATTGTTTAACATTGTCTTCATGTCAAATCCTAGATACTGTCTGTAGTTTATGGTGTATATGACAGCTTGAAAAAAAAATGTTGTCTTCAAAATCAATGTTTAGTGCTTCAACAAGCTGAAATATAAAATGCTGCCCCTATATAGGCATACTACTAGAATAACAAAGCTTAAATATATTTATTTTAGCATCCTCTGTTCAATTGTCATCTATCAGAATATACTAAGATGGGACAAACAGCTTTGTTTGAACTGTACAGCCGCACTGTTACGTACAAAATGTGTTTAACCTTTTCGAATTCAAAGCAGCATCAGCAAAGTTAGGTAGATTTTTCGCAAGTTGCAATTTCAATGTTTGATTGATTTCCACACTTTGTAGAAGTGTCGATAAGAAACAGAATCAATTTAATCATTAGCATCCATTCGAATGAATTTCAAATCGGCAGACCAAAAGGTTTCTGAATTGCGTGAAGTTTCTGTCTTTTAAAGATTCATGGTCTAAAGAAATAATTGATAAGAATTAAAACCAGAGAATAACAAATACGATGAGAGAAAGATTACATTCCAGGGATTTGGGGAAATTTCGGTTTGAAGTATGAATATTTTTAATTACGTTTTGTACCAAAATCTTAGACTTGGAAATATGCAGTCTGAATTTATTCATGTGGGATTAACCCCAAATAAAATGGAATGATCTCTCTACCTGAATTTTGCGAGCAGGCTGTCTGGTATGATCGATCCATTCCATAAATCCCCTACTTCAACGTAGTCATAAGCTTCATTCAGGTGAAATTGAGAAAAGTTGATCCGTACTCTGCTATCCTCATTTGGAGCGAAAACCTTCCAGCAGTAATCGAAGCTTGCATCGGGATTTAGATTGAGAGGTTTACCGAGTGTGATGTTATATTCTGATGTTCTTCCTAGGAAAAAATATGACAGCATTGGATCATTGTAATCAATGTAATATTTCAAAAGACCGTAGTACAATTTAAAATATGAAGAAGCGTATTAAAACTACATGTATGTGGACGCGTCGAACCTCACCAGCATCGGTTCATTGTCATCAATGTAATATTTCAAAAGACCGTAGTACAATTTAACATGTGAAGAGTCGTATAAAAACTGTGTGGAGGCGTCGCGTCGCGTCGCGTCGTGTCGCAGACGCCTCGTGGTATAGTGGATCTGAATTTCGCTTTTTATCCAGGGATCGTAGGTTCGAATCCCATCCAAGACGTTATTTTCCTTCAGCAAGCAATGTATCCACATTGTGCTGCACTGAACCCAGATTAGGTAAATTGGTACCGGTAGGAAGAAGTTCCTTGAATCCAGTGAGCGCCATACGGTAGCCATGCTAAAGCCGGGTAATAATGCCCAAACCGCTTAGAAACACATCGTGTAAGGAGCTGTATAAATGTTGTGTATTATTATAATCTGCTGGCATTTTTATGATTATATCATAGGGAAGTGTTACGATATAGGCCTATATTTCAAGAAAAGCATGTTGATACAACGGATCAGGATCCTGGAGCATAAAATCAATCTTAAGTCTATGGAAAAACATATGCCATAGAGATACGATTTTTAATTGATTATTAAAATTAGGTATCCTATCCAGATATCCTAATCCTCAACAAGCAACAACAAAAAAGAAGAAAAAAAACTATATTTCGTGGCCAAGATAACGAGCAAAAATGGTCCTTTATAATTAAAGAGACATGGCGGTCCCCTGGTTTGTTGAGACGGCCCATCTGCATCACCAATTGGGGAGGGGGGGGGGGGGGGGAACCCCTTGGTACGCCAATATATCATGTTTATTACATTTTTGTCAACACACACATTCACTGTCATAGTAAGCACTTCATCAATACATTTTCGTTTAAGAAAAGAAACATTTAATTAACCGAAGACAGAAAGGGAATAAAGAAAAATAAGGCTGGTCTTCCATGGACGTTTTCAGCGGAATTGGTTGTTATTATCCATGATATTGAATTTTTAAGTTTCGATGATGTCTTTGATGAGGATATAAGACCAATTATAACTCGTGCAACGTTCTTAGGTTTTATGAATATCGGATAAAATGTCCAGATAATTTATCCATCTTTTATGGATTTCCACCCAAAACCAAATAATTCTATATTTTGGGGCCACGATATAAGGGTTCGCAGGCAGTCATTGTTCAATGACTTTGGCATCCACTATTAACTTGATAAATATATTTTACTAAGTTCCCTTTATCATAAAATCAATGTCATCATTTTTCTTGACCTCTACTTTGACCTTAACAGAGGTCAAATGTCTTTGACCTTATTCCTCGTTCAAAAAATGTAACAATGGAACGAAAAATGCAGCAATGTGCGAAAAATGGCTGCAACGATTATATGATTGGTTGCCCTTCACATCCTGTTCTTTCTTTCTCTCCACCTCCTCGCTTTAGCTTTTTCTATATACTTGTGTGTTCACTTCATTTCCTTGTCATTTTGCTTATGATTAAGATTCTGCTAGGATCGAAAGCTCAAGCTCTTTTTTGACTTCATGATTGAGGGAAGTTAGGAAAATACAATTATAGCGATTGACAAAAAATAATAAGTAGTGCCCAGGAAATTACGTAAGCCCCACTAATATGATAATAATAATAATATGCTTTATTTGTTTAGCGCTCTTCCATTTCCTATTGAAACTGACCAAAGCGTTTCACATTATTCTTCCATTACAATGGTTTAATGTTGACCACTACACGCACACATGAACACACCTACACGCACAATTACGCCCACGAATAACAAAATTTGATAGTACTTCCTGTAAGTCGTTTAGAAATATTTTAGTGCATTATATCTAACAAAATTAAATGTTGGTATACGTATTAATGTCACATGTGATTATAAATATTATGATATATCTATATTAAACATTAGTTTGTTCCTGAAGAACTTCCAGAATCACAAAGTCGATGTAAAATGAATGAGGAAACATTTGTAAGAGACGATTATGTTTTTGCTGAATATTTTCTCTGTATAATTAGAACAAGTAATAATAAGTTGGCCAACGGTATTATTCAGAAGTGCCGTTTATGGCGATTTCCGCATCAATGCTTCTTTATCAATTTATGCATAAAATCACGCTTGCTGTAAATTCCCAAAACACAAATCCTGGAAAGCTAAATTTTTTTTAATGTATGTATTTTTTTTTTACATCTTTTTTTTTTCCTTTTTTTTTTTTTTTTTTTC
>BQKZ01000005.1:17851-35801 GCA_036244855.1 Temnopleurus reevesii
AAGTATATATAGATAGTAATACATTGTAAGTAGTTTCATAACGGGGAAATCCAGAAAGAAATAGAGGCATATCTAGGGCATACTTTAACAGAGACAGAGCAAAAGGGGATGTAAATATATGGGTAATAAATCATTTAACATGGTTCTGAGAAATAACAGCATGACAGGCAATAATTATAATAATACACAAAATTTATATAGCGCTTAATCCCCAAAACAATTTCAAAGCGCTTTACAAGATAAACAGAACTAAACGAATCCTCGAACGCGCACGGTCAAGAATTAAATGATTAAAGAAAAAGCCATGCTTTGACTTACAACAGAAAAATCAGACGAACAGTTTTATTTTTTAAAGTAAATCGGACAATAATAAGATAGTTATGCATATTTCAATGAAATGTATGACGTACTGTAAATTACCATTGAGTGATATCATTGAAATATTCATCACTTTCTTATTTACAGTCCGATTCTCTTCAAACTTGTTTTCATATGTTCTTCCGATTTCTTGCCCAGATCCAGCCGTTAACTAGACCCGGTGCAGACGGATGGGGGGGGGGGGGGTGTTTAGGGATAGTGAAGATGGAATTACAAGTTTCTTCCAGCATGGGATAGTACTGTGTGCAGGCTTTATGTATCCTTCTATGTATGTATCAATCTATTAGTTCTGTAAAGAAAGTTATGCAAATTGTAGAAATGTTTGGTATACATGCAGGACCATTAATACATTGGACAAAATCTAGTTTTATGAAACTGAATATAATGCAAACAGAAACTGATAACCTCGTTTTAACCGAAGATCCAATCAAATACTTGGGTGTATATGTAGGTAAAAATAATGCTGCTATACAGGATTTAAATTGGAAAAGGATTGTTGAGAAAATAGAAAATACGTGAGATTTGTGGAAAATGAGAAACTTAACATTGTATGGAAAAGTTGTTATAAAATTGTTGATCGTATCCAAATTAGTACATGTTGCTACAGCAGTCTTAGTACCCCCTAAGATCATAAAAAGTATAAACAAACTCATCTATACATTGTTGTGGAACTCTAAGAGAGAAACGGTAAAAAGAAGTGTTTGTCACAAAACTGAATGCCAAAGGGGATTGGGGATGATGGACTTAGGGACGAAATGTCGATCACTGCGTTTATCATGGATAATAAGATATTCCCTTAGTAAACAAAGTGCTTGGAAATTGCTGTTTGAATATTGGACCAGAAAAATTGGGGAATTTCCTATGTGTCTGAATTTTAATTGTAACAGAAACGATATGCATATTATTTGTACGAAAAGAAAATTACCAGATTTTTATGTTGATGTGTTTTGTTCCTGGGCTGAAATAAAATATATGCATTTTTTTTCAAAGTGACGCACATTGAAAATGAAATGATCTGGTATAATAGTAATATTAAGTACAGGAATGAGTTGCTACATTTTCCAAGTTGGATAAAGAATGAAATAAATAAAGTAAAACAAATTTTAGTTAATGGAATTTGGAAAGATGTTGAATCAATTTGTGATGGATTTCGTAAAAACAAATTACTTACCTCCTTTAAATTGTCAAAGTTGAAAAGCGCGTTTCCCAATGTTTAGTTGGAAAAGTTACGTAACAGGGAATATAATGTAAATGACTTAGCAGCTGAAGAAGCTCACACAATTGAATTAGCAACAGGCGATTTTATTGATATTTCGAACACAAAAGCTAAACATTACTATAATTTGATTCTCGAATTAAATCAAGACGAACTACGCTGTGTGTATTTCTGGAATGCCTATATTGATTTACCAGACGACTTCGATTGGAAATCACTATATTCTATTATAAGTTTCGATTTATTTGACAACAGGATCAGGCAATTCAGTTTCAAGTTCATTCACAGAATACTTCCTTGTAAAGACAACCTGTTTAAATGGAATTTTAAGAATGGTAATTTATGTGATGACTGCAAGGTACCTGAAACGTGTAACCACCTTCTATTTAGTTGTATAAAAGTTATTCTGGAAGATTTTATTTAGATTGATAGACAGTTTGTTCAATAAAAACATTGCCATGACCGACATTATTTTGTTAACAGGCTACGATATACACAAAAAAGAAACGCACCATATTAACCTGTTGATAAATTTTGCTCAATTTATTATTTATAGAAATTATATAAAAAGTAGCTTTGGTCATAAACTTCATAATATGCATCCGTTTTATTTATTAAAGGAACTCAAATTTAAAATTTGATCATATCTGAGTATGAAGGTTAACACCGCTAAATTCAAGTGAAGTCAACAAATTATTGTCTATTACATAATATGCCAGAGTTTTTGTTGTTTTCTTTATTTCCATTGATCATGTTGATATTATGAAAGTTTGATTTTCACCGACCATGTTAAATGCCAAACTGTTCTAAATTGATTTTTATATGTTATGTATTTTATGTATTTTATGTTGTGGCACATTTATATGTAAAATAAATACCTCGGAAGGAGGATAAAAAGAAAAAAAAATGTATCAATCTATTTTAATGTAGATGTTCAATTATTGATTTTGAAAGTTTTAGGAAAACTTTAGATAACTCCTTTCAAAAGGTAGGACAATAGCTGGAGGCATATAGTTAAGTTGTTACGCTCGTCACATGTATCAACATGAATTGAATAAGCCAGATTTTGTCAAATCATGCAATCAACCATCCTGTTTAAAAATCTGGAAATACATGAGCATTCATCATTTCATGTGAATAAATGTCCAAAAATCATTTCAGGAAACGATTCTATTTGTGTATTTGCGACTAAACTTTTTTTTAATTTAGGGTTTACCGGTTTTACGCCCCCCCCCCCCCATTCCTCTTTATACGACACTGCTTGTCTAATCTTGGGGAAATTGTAATAGGGATTGATCCTCAAACTGATCGCAAATGAAACACCTCATTTCGGCTTCCCCTTTCTAAAATGCTTAGCATGCTTAGAGAGAAAAGTAAAATAACATTGACGTCACTCGAGCCTTTTTAACAGCAAATCTACCAATAAAACATTAAAGTGTGAAAATGAATTTTCAAACAAACTTTATTATTTTCATTAATTCAAATTTGTAATTAAAATGTGAGAAGTATTGAATTGACCCCAATTTCCACAGCATGGCTTTCCTTTGATTTGATTTTGCGCTAGAGCATATCATATCATGAGAGAACAAAAGAACGTACAAAATGGTCGTGAAACAAAAAGCAAAGGATGTTATCTCTATACCGAGAAGTCTATTTCTGTAAATTGATCAGCAATATATTCTGAATCTAGCCACTTACGACTGAAATGAAAGCGAAAGCCATTATTGACAGGATGATGTCGGGTCAATTCGATCGATTAAAATCACCTCTGCAACTATCCCATACTTATGACAAATATACAAATACAAATCATCGCGAACCCTGGTATCTTCAGATTTCTTTAAAGATCATACTTTAAAGGTATATATTCGTAATGGTCGGGATGGAGAAATTGATGCGAAACAAGCTGATGTATTACCAAATTGCTTTACATGCCTAAATTATAAGTACGAAATTAGGAGAAGATTTTCGCACGTATTCTAGCGTATTTTACTTTGAGATTGTCAATCAGTCGTTAGCCTGCAACGCCCTGAATGGATCGCACGCGGCACGAGCGGTGGGGGGATGGCTTGAGGAACCGGTGGTATTGTATGCGGCGTGTGAGTTCGCATTCATTTCTAGGTCGATTACATTAAAAAAAAATATGAACATGCTCTAATTAACTATTGAAAAACTGCATTATGGTAATCATTTAACTGCATCTCGCAAACTAGTTAAATATCTGAAGCGCCATCTCTCCCAAATCTGATCTATCGGTTTCAGCGGGACAACCTTGTGGAATGTACACACTAAGAAATTAGGGTACAACTTTGCACCCCTAGGGGTACAATCCCATGTAACACCGGGTGAACCCTATGGGGTACAAGTTTGAACCCTAAATGTGAGGTGCAANCTCAAACTGATCGCAAATGAAACACCTCATTTCGGCTTCCCCTTTCTAAAATGCTTAGAGAGAAAAGTCAAATAACATTGACCTTTGACCTAACTGTTTTGACAGCAAATCTGCCAATAAAACATAAAAGTGTGAAAATGAATTTTCAAACAAACTTTATTATTTTCATTAATTCAAATTTGTAATTGAAATGTGAGAAGTGTTGAATTGACCCCAATTTCCACAGCATGGCTTTCCTTTGATTTGATTTTGCGCTAGAGCATATCATATCATTAGAGAACAAAAGAACCTACAAGATGGTTGTGAAACAAAAAGCAAAGGATGTTATCTCTATACGGAGAAGTCTATTTTATGTAAATCTAGCCACTTACGACTGAAATAAAAGCGAAAGCCATTATTTACAGGATGATGTCGGGTCAATTCTAATAAATTCGATCGATTAAAATCACCTCTGTAACTATCCCATACTAATGACAAATATGCAAATACCAATCATCGCGAACCCTGGTATCTTCAGATTTCTTTAAAGATCATACTTTAGAGGTATATATTCGTAATGGTCGGGATGCAGAAATTGATGCGAAACGAGCTGGTGTATTACCAAATTGCTTTACATGCCTAAATTATAAGTACGAAATTAGGAGAAGATTTTCGCACGTATTGTAGCGTATTTTACCTTGAGATTGTCAATCAGTCGTTAGCCTACAACGCGCTGAATTGATCGCACGGGGCACGAGCGGTGGGGGAATGGCTTGGGGAACCGGTGCTATTGTATGCGGCGTGTGAGTTCGCATTCAATTTGTACGTGAGGCATGTTGTGCCGGGGAGAGTGACAGCATCGTCATTTTTTAATTTTGCGATAATTAAGCCATTTCTAGGTCGATTACATTCAAACAAACTATGAACATGCTCTAATTAACTATTGAAAAACTACATTATGGTAATCATTTAACTGCATCTCGCAAACTAGTTGAATATCTGAAGCGCCATCTCTCCCAAAACTGATCTATCGGTTTAAGCGGAACACTCTTGTGGAATGTACGTTTCCACCCAACCTGGAGAACTCTTGAAGCGCGCAGCTTAAAAACGTATTGACAGTCATTCATTACATCTTCTGTGACCCGTCATGTTTACTCCACCTCCTCCTCCTCTACTACTACTACTTCTACTACTACTACTACTACTACTACTAATACTACTGCTACTTCTACTAACGACTACTACTACTATTACTACTTCTACTACTACTACTACTACTACTACTACTACTACTACTACTAACGACTACTAACGACTACTACTACTACTACTAACACTACCATCACCACCACCACTACCCTATAATGAGTAAATATTTCATAAACAAATATATGTGCAAATAGATGGATCTTAAAAGAAGAGTCTACCCAAAAATAATTTTTTTTTCAACAAGAGCAGAAAAATCACATGAGCAAAATAAACAAAGTTTGAGAAAAATCGGACAACTATTAAGAAAATATGGATGTTTCAATATTTAGACAAATTGTCGTTATAGGTGCACAACTGACCACTAATCATATTTATATCAGTGTTATAAAATGTTACTTTTTCCCCATAAAAATATATTTTCCTCAAAACTGTAACTAAAATATATATTCATTATAGATATGTAGATCCCCTATTTGCATGTTTACACCCATATAAACTATCTATCTTTTAGTAGAAATGATGTAATTTTTCACCATAAACATAAAGAAAACTCTTGTTAGTTGTACATTCGTGATGTCATCAAATTGGCAACATGTCTGAAAATTTTCACTGCTTTGCTCATTTTCCCAAATCTTTAAAAATCCATAACTTTTTTATTACTTGTCCGATTTTCCTCAAACTTGTTTTGTTCTGCACACCAATTTTTTCTGCTCCTGTTGAAAAAAAAGTTATATTTGGGTAGATTCTGCTTTTAAGGTAGCTAGATAAAATGAAATGAAAAGAAAATAATTTTGAGGTCCGATGGTTAGAATTGTTAAGGATTTTTTTTAGTATACGCTTATACAAAACTGAAAATAAATGTCATGACGGAAACAAATAATCGATTGGTGTACAATAATAAATGGTTAAATCATGAATAAAATCATGCAGAAAAAGTAATGTATACTTTTATATCAATCTAAATATTGAAGAGCGACATTTCCCACCAACGCTTTGGACAATTACGTCAGCGTTTTCTTTGTAAGTACACTACTTCAAAAGTAGGGATTGCTTTATAAATGGTCCACTTCACTACAGGATCACTTTTTAGGATACGTAGTGGAAGGAGAGACATCATAAAATAACTGAAAACACACACTTGTGAAAATGATTACAGATTACAGTGTGTAATATCCATATTTAGTTGATATTCCAGAACATGCCGCTAGCTTGTTTCCAAATATTTTTTTTCTTCTGTGTTTCAATGACTTCCTGACAAGAATGCAAAACAAACAAACAAACAAAATCCGGGAAATTAAGGAGCGAGTCGACAACTAAGAGACAAATCCTCACCCCCTCTCACCGCCATCTCAATTTTTAGTTTTGTCACCCAAAACATCTGTTCAGTTAAGATTCTGGAATGGATTGCCTTCGATGACACCCTTCGAACTTCATTTATCTATTCCTACCCTTTTTGCATGTGTAAAATGAATGACAAAAAGACCCCAAAACATGAGTATTGTTTTATAAATGATTTATTGGCATTTCGTACAATGACATTGGGCTAAATGATAATATGACGAAACAGCTATGATACTTGACGAAATGATGTTGTGTTTCATTTTAAAGCTGTTTGAACATCTACCCACGATCGATGACCCTTTCCTGCACGCAATGGCAATCCCTAGTGCTGATTCACACCAGGGTGGTGTTTCACCAAGATAAGAAAGACTTTAAGAACGACTTTAAGATCGACTGGTATCAGTTCTTGCGCTGAATGCTCGTAATGTTATGAATAATTACGCGCATGAAGGGATACCAGTCGAACGTAAAGTCGTGGGTAAAGTCTTTCTTGGTGAAACACCTCCCAGGTAAAGTGTTATCAGTCGATCGTAGAGTCGTGCGTAGATGTATAAGTAGCTTATGAAACACAATCCATTATAATGATTTCTAAGATCAGCTGGTTTCGTTTTACACACTAAGAAAAAGAGTGAACATGAGGTGCAAACCATTAACACGATATAAACTATTTCCGTAAAAATTAAGTCGAACATCAATTCATTGGTCCTTTGCAATGCTATTGAAATCAGAACCGACATGTGATTGTTGTGTCCGCAGAGTTCAATACACGGATCTATTGTCGTTTATCCCACTTTATCTCACGGAAAAAGATGCAATTTGCTCATTAACAAATATTGAATTTGAGCCAAATTCTATGTACTAGTAGTAGCCAATTGTGTGAACCAAGTGGACATTAAATCTACGTTAATATAGATGCAATAGATGCAAATTGTATGCATGTCTCCAACACAAACATTGTTCTTGACAACCTTAAAGCTTACCCAAGGCTTGCCTGGCATAACAGAACAAAATGTTGGATGTAAATGTCGATGCCGTTCAATAGAATAAAAAATTACAATTTCAATGTACAAGTACTGTAGTGTTATCATTATCAACCGGTTTAAAGAATACCACGTTATAACTACAATGGTTGTCAAGAAAAGCATATTAAATTTGAACATAATACCGTAGTAAGCCCGCTTATTTAGGTTCGGAAAAACGAGTAATACATGTATATATTTTTATAAACAAAATTGTTAGCATAACATTATCCAAAAATCAGCATCATAATACGTAATGATTAGAAGAAGAAGAAGAAGAAGACGAAGAGGAAGGGGAAGAAAAGAAGAAGAAAGAGAAGGAGGAGGAGGAGCAGAAGAAGAAGAAGACGAAAAAGATAAACAAGAAAAAAAAAAGGGGGAGGGGGCTAAAATATGTTGACTTGTTTCCTACGTATTTGAATGAGAGTGTTTCCAGTGTCGGTGTTTAATCAAGTATAGATTAAAAATACCTTACAAACTAATGCTAATGGTAGCCTATTTACAATCACTGATTAAGGAAGCACACCATTTTTAAAGCATGTTCCATGTATTCGTAAATTATTTCCTGATTTAAAGACCGGCTTTCCAAGTGTGCATTTGAATAAACATGACAAAATAATCTCAATCCCTCTTGTAGTATAATCGTAACGATTGCAAATTGTGTGATTTATTTCTACTATTTACATTGCATTACTCTTATNGTGTGTGTAATAGGGGTTTTCATTATGTACTCAACTACATCATAACAGTCTACATGCAAATTACATACATGATTGTTACCAGCTAGGACAAAATTATGATAATACATATCTGCACTCTTAGCGAATATCTGTCCTACTTTCGGTGTAATTGCAAAATTCGAATGTAAGTTTGATATATTTTACAAAACCATTGATAAAAACCATTGGTAGAGAATTATGGTGAAAATGCAAAGTTCACCATAGGTTTGAAATAGTGGAACCAGTAGCGGTGTGGACAGTATGTTGTCGAGTATCGGGCAAACTTTTACCCAACTTTTTAATGATGTATTCATTGTGCAGCACTAAATTCCAAATAACCCTGCATTCTCCATGCCACACCCTGGGTCGATATCGTCGATTTCACAGTAGCTCCTATAGGCGGAGATCTGCCTGTCCCTACAGCATGTGGTATGAGTATTTGAAGGTGTGCGTGCTCTACTCTCCATGAGGACAGGGTTCCTGATGCAGGAGACCAAAGGGTTTGGCGCAGGCCCAGTGTGTGGGATGTTTGGGAGGCACGTTTTATCAGCAGTAACCTGGCTTTCTGGAATGAGAAGCATGAGGAAACTTATGGTAGCCTATACGAGAATTTTTTTTTTCGAAGAGAGTATATCAATTGGTAACATATATCGTTTCAAGTCTCATCCTCAACATCACCATCTCATTTATCAAATCGTACACCTGCACCCTAATGTCTACCAGTCATGGCGTTTGTCTCATTAAGCGATCTGTTCCGGACAGGCGATTGGATCCTTCGGAACAAATCGCCTGAATTCTGTGATATAACATTCTTTCTAAATTATTATTTTTCTACAAAAGTCTTTGTATGGTTCTGGAATAATTTCCACAAATGAAGTGTAAAACAGAAACTCAGAACACTAAAAACGGTTAGAAGGTTGGGTAAAAGTATCGAGTAATATGATATCTCTATTTGATAATTGCTTAAAATATGCCAGAAACCATTACATACAACACTAAATAGTGTTCCAAAAGTTTATCTCGAATCTCGGCAACATATTACCCAAACAACCGTAGACTGTAGACGTTTTGCCCCGGTGGAACAATCGACAATGACACCAGATGTTTTTTTTTATAATAATTATGACCAACAGATAAATCTACCTAACAGATAGGAGGGTACTTTATTACACTTTAGTTGAACCAGGTCTGTATGCGGAAAAGGGTTTTGATGTAGCAAGCTATTGCATTCCGAAATCTTTGTATGAAGAATGTGGTCCAGCGCCATTATTCAATACATATATGACATGATTTGATTGTTAGATATTAGGAGAGAGTGCGGATGTGGGGGGGGGGGGGAATTGCAGACATCAAATAGTTTTAGTCAGGTGTATTTATTTGTTTGTGTGTGTATATGCTTGTGTGGGTGTGCGTAATATGTTTGTGTGTATTTGTGTAATATAGAAGTGTTCATCATGTTTATTTGAACATGATTGACGAGGAAAAACAACTTGCTTTAAGTCCTTCGAGCACAATATAACGTATTATCACTTAAACATAAAAAAAAACAAATTAATCAAAACGGTTTCCACTCACCATCGAATCCAAAAGTAGCACTTGAAGAAAGGTTTAGATCGTGCAGAGAAGATGAGAGACTTCGTGCAGCCTTCAAGGGCTTGTCGAAGTTTGGTTTTGATCTATCAGACCATCTCATGACAGCAAAGCGCTTCCGATTGGTGTGTGGGAGGTTTTCATATTCCACAAGGTCTGTGTTTATTCCACTCTCAGTGTTTATCCCATCTATATCCGCTTGTAAACTAGCGCAAATGGTGTCAAACTTAGCCATTGCTGTAGAGTAGCGCTCCTCCTGAATTAGGAAATGAAATGAATATAGGAAAAAAGACGATAAGAATTAAGGGCATTCTTTAACAACGCTAAATCGATGGAAAAAATATTAAACCCTTGAGAAATACGGTACGTTAAAGCAATTAACAGAACGAAATAAAAATGTTTAGTTCCCCAAAAGAATGAAAATAGATCGCTGTTCTGAAATCATGTGGCTTCCGGCGAGCGAAACAATTGCGCTCAACTCGACAGAGCTCCCCAAATAGATCTAAATGCAAGGCCGGACAGATTATCAATGTTAAATTGTCTGTATCTTGAACCAAACAGGACCAATTGATTCTAAAAGTTTAGGTGATTCATGCTTTTGTCAAAGATTGGAAATTATAGAACTGGCTAAATCAGCTAAATTTTATATTGATTTTTGACAATGTTAGACATTTCATCGGAAAACATTTTGTGGAAACTGCTATCAATATTTGGTACTTCGTTACTGGTCTTGGTTGTGATTTTTAAGTGGGTTGCATTTCTGCAATGGAAACAAATATGCCAATATAAGAAATGAAAATAAACAAGTGAAATTTCTAATAAAAATGCACTTCACGGTGAAAGACTACTGCTTTATCTCTTTTGTCTTAATAAACAAAGTTGTCGAAATCGTAATAAATGGGAGTTTCACCCTATTCAGGAACAGCGAAACGTCTTGAAAAGTGGAGGGACTGTGTAATTCAATTTGCTTCTTCCCCACCCCAGTTACAGCATTTAGATTGTGCTTTGTTTGAAAAGATGCGGCAAAATCCTTCAAAAGATTTAGTAAAAATGAATTTTAGTAAAAGAAATGTAAAATTATTATTTTCTAACAGTATGGTCATCCCCGTTATAATTAAACTAAAAATAAGTGCAATTGAGATTTGTGTTTAAAAAATAATGGTAAAAATGGTAAAAAATAATGGTAATCAGCCAAAACCATAATTAAAGGAAAGTGTGTTCAACTTGAAGCGCACTTTTAACACGGATAAATAAGAGTGTTTTTACACATTTATATTAAAAAAAAACATAAAGCATTGTACCAAGTGTCAAGTGTGAACTAAAGTTCCCATGCATAATAAGAAGAGATCACAAAAACGTGAGCAAAAGGTTGGCACCAAGTCATATGCTTTATTGTATCAAAATACTGTGATGTGGTGGTGACAGAATTAGAAAAAAAATGTTATTTAATTCGTAAAAAAAAATGTATAGAATCTGTAGTCAATCTTGTGTTGTCAGTGCAATATACTGCAACATGACTACACTCAAAACATGAATCAAAGTATCAACAGAATTCTTTCTATAAACTTGTTTTAGGATTTGCACGTGGTGGGTGACCTGTATGATACACTATTATCCAGATATGAAATGTTTGGTTCATAAAGGAAACAAGGATATTCTACTGGCCTATGTTTGTATTCTATTGAAATGTGTTAAATCGAATTTTAGAATTATGCTCATATTTTCCCCAGTCACCAGTATCACCGATGTTTGAATGCACAATATTACATGGGGAACCAAATACATGTAAAACATATTTGATTTTATTGGGAGGAGTGAAGCGATCTGTAGTCAATACATCTTTCCTTTGCCCCGTCCACTTGTCAAGAAAATATGGGAGAAATTTCAGAAAAAATCGTCAAATCAGCCATTAAGAAAGGCCATGCATCATTAACTTGGCTTTCGATATTATTCAGCATGTTAAACAAAATCTCACCCTGCTTATAATTATTAGTGATCATATTTTTGGTATAAAGACCGATATTTTCCATTTTAAAAAGTACACCGATCAATTATGATTGTGAAAACAAGAAATAAAACCTCCTTTTGCTTTGAAAGTGGTATTGGTTCCTAATTTCGATAATAGTAGCATGAGCAGAAAATTCTACTCAGCGTATTTCACTTTGACCGGGGCTCCCCATCTTATTCCAGTTGGCTCCATTGGTGTTATTCCGTTACCTGGTTACACCACGCTTATCGAAATGGAAAAGGTAAGTTCTCCTATCAGGGTAAGGTAATGGTACAAAGAAAATATATTTATTTGCCTCCAAACCTCCAACAATATGGAGGCAATTCTTCTTCTATTTCTTCTCTTTATTCTTCTTCTCCTTCTTCTTCGTTTTAATCATGGATATATGTAAGTATTTGTATAATTCATTTTGTTTGTATTTTTTTCTTACTTGAATCTGAAAATAAATACAATACAATACAATATCATCGAGTAAGCTGGCCGTTGGGCGACGGTTTCAATTTTTTTGTACAGCGGGTATGGGTCAGTGCAATTTGTATGAATCAGGGGGATTGTCATGGACTCTGTTATCCCCTAGGATTGAAAGAAATTCAATCACATAGAGTGAAGTCAGGGAAAATATCCAAATTGGATGGATATTTCCAACCAAGTGTCAAATGTAGATTTATTAATCTTACATGATTGAAATTTTCAATCAATTGAATTGGTCCCTGACTACAATCTGTGAGATTGACTTCCAATCCAAGAAAAATTTAAAAGGTAATTTTCTGCACATTGAGACAAGACTAAAGTCTCAATCACACAGTCATTTGCATTTCTACTGAATTTAGTTGACGCTCAAGATTGCGTGCAGAGTCGCAGGGGAGATGTGCTGGATATGTTCGACTTGTGCTCGACGTATACAGGTTTAGGATGCCTTATTCCAAACATGCAAGACATAGTAAAACTTCAAAAAATAAATTGATGATGATGATGATGATGATGATGATGATGATGATGATGTGTTGAGTAATAGCATTTTCTATCAGTTGACCGATGATTTACGCCAGGCATTATTAGAGGGCGACCGCTTTCTTTTTAGTCCGGGGAGTTATCCGACGAAGCTTGACATATATTGATTTATGGTTTGACTTTGCCTTCACTGGCATCGTGCAGCAGTTAGTCTGTTTGTTTGTATTATCTATAAGAAATGTCGATAATTATATTTTGTTATGTTTTTTTTATTAGTAGAATGAGTTTGTGGTGCTTTTTAAAGGTTAGTATGCGTAGAAGTTATGAGCATTGTGTCTTCTAAACAATTGCAAGTTTTTGAATGCAAGGCATAGACATACATTGGCTATTTAACATGTTTAAACAATGTGTGGCTAAACCTTCAGATAGGTAGATTATATGTATCCAAAAATGATACCTTTGCAGCCATCTCATTCTCGCGTTCAATCGGAGAGTAGCAATCAGCACTGATATCCGCACAAGACATCGGTAGCGAGTCCGTGGATGAGCAGACTGACTGGCCATAAGGTATGAAATCTGACATTCCATCGTCGCCGATACCGGTCATTAGAAGACCTCCGCGTCTAGAGAGAAGGGCCTCAGCTGGAGACTTGTAGCTTTTCTCTTCGGGTTTATGTTGCGTTTCTGGGGAAAATGGGGCTACGACATGGCGTGACAGATCAGTGTCAGTGAGGTAAAACAAGGAGATGCCAACCCTCCTACTTGCCGCAAACGTAGAGGAAGAAATAGGAGATCTCAGCTTGATCTGCGAAACTGTGTGTGATGCGGGGGGAATCGCTTGACTGACGGTATCCAGACCGGGATTGTTGATGGGGCTGGGGATGAAGGATCCAGTGATGTACGTGTCGCCCTCCAGCAAAGAACCCTGCGATTTCCTCTGAGAGGCTGACACAGGTCTACTGCCATCGCTTGATCGAGACAAGAAGGGATTCCGTATTTGTTGACCAGGATCGTTGGGGTCAGACCTGTCCTTCATTCTTGTCTGGTCAATGCTGCCCCAATCAGGGGTCATTTCCGTGCTCTGCATCTTGAAGTCTCGACGAGACGTCTCCGAGACAGCGGAAGGATTCCTTCGAGGTGGAATTCTTGCCGGAGTCTGTATCGTCTATAGGTAAAAAGAGAAGACAAAAATGACACTATTGAGTGCAAAGAATTAAAAAAAAGTTATATATCTATTCATATACAAATAATTTTTCCTCTACAATGTTTTACGTGTGTATTAAAGCTGAATATTTCGACGGATGCTTCATGAAAGGTAATTCAAGGTATTTTAAACATTGATTAAAGAATACCTGTGCAGTTATTTGTTCGCTTTTATAATATCATAGAGAACGTATTGACTTTACTTTTTAATTTTTCAAATTGCCTTTTTTTTTCTCTTAGTACTAAAGCGCTAATCCATTTAGATCCATCAGGGGCATATTTGGCTGAGTTAGAGATATAAATGTGATAACTTAAATGTCAAAGTCAATTTGTTGTTACAATTCTTACACTCATAGTTATGTACTCGCTATTGCCATGTGTAGGTCTATTTCCCTGGGTTTTATCCAGCTTCCCAGGAGCGCAACTGGCCCGATCATCGCAGCTCTTCAATGGCTCGTTGACCACGTATCTAGTCTCTCTCCGGCAAGACGAACAGCATCGAGACCTCCGGCAGCAAGTGGCTCTGGAGCGATGATCTGCCAGTGATCTAGACCCTTCCATGATAGTGACACGTCGTGTCTCACAGCACAGGTCCATGAGATGTCTGATGAGTTGGTTGATGAATGCTCCTGTAACCAGCACTGCAAGGAGCATGCCTCCAACATGCAGTAGAGGATAGTTGTACCACTGGGTAGAACCTGTAGTACTATGTCTGTGGTGAAGGGTAAAATATAATAAGGTATGAAATATTACAGCTTTGTGAAATAATTAGATACTATAGATTTGCTGTTACTAAGAAAGTCAAATAATCATTAATAATAATACACAACATTTATGTGTCGCTTAATACAGCGTCCTTCTAAACGGTATGTGCATTATCATCCGGCTATTTCGTGGCTACCATTTGGAGCTCACTGCTGCAAGTAATTTCTCCTACCAGGTACCCATTCACCTCACCTGGGCTTAGTGCAGCACAAGGTGGATACATTTCTTGCTGAAGGAAATTAACGTCATGGTGGGATGTGAACATACGACCCTCGGGTTGGAAAGCGAGAGTCAGAACCACTACACCACGGCGCCTCCAATGAAGCAATGGAGATTCTGGACGAATTCTGTAAGTCACGGTACAGTAGCCCTCTAAATCACAAATTTGAATGTGCATAGATCATAATCGCATTATTGCGCATGAAAACTTCGACTTGAACTACCAATCTGCCAATAGTGAAAGGAAAGGGGCATTGAAACGTCACAATTAATTACACAGAAATGTGGAGGCTTCATTGCGTAGCGGTTATTGACTCGCATTTAGACCATAAAAGAGTCTCGATTCGAATTCCAACCGTGGCAATAATTTCCTTCAGCAAGAAATCCACCCGACTCGTGCTTCACTGTACCCAGGTGAACTAAAGGTACCAGGCAAGATGTTCACCTTTGATTTAGTCGAGGCACCTCATTAATGGTCATCAGAGTATGCCAACGTCAGGATAATCAAACATTTTGAAACTCATTAGAATAATCGTATGAATTAATTAATTATAATCATTATTATTAATTGTCTAATTGACTGGTTAAAAATAATTAGAAAATAGAGGGAAGAAGAACCTATAGGCCCGTATTCCGATAGCGAGGTTTAAGTTAACCCTGGTCTAAATCTATGGTTTAAGTATGGAGAGCCAAAAGTGGCTTGAATCTATAATAGTCGATGTTTAATTTACCATCACATTTGGCACTCATATTATTTAAAACTGTCTCGGAATAAAAACTTCAATAGTTTTCTACATTATTAGAGCATGGGAAAAGAGAGCAGTTACCATAAGAATTATTCATTGTAAATAAAATGTTGGCACTTTTGGCTACCCATACTTAAACCACAGATTTAGACCAGGGTTAACTTAAACCTCGCTATCGGAATACGGGCCATAGGGTTTTATCTTGTCTTGACTGAGCATTTTCTTACGATTTGTTTTTTTAATAATGATGGTTGAGGTTTGAATCAGATTTAGATATAATGTACAACAAAAGGCCTATTATGTATGATATAAACAATTACAGCAATGTGACAGTAACCAATAAAACAATAAATTGTTGGAACTAAAATGACATATTAATCGATTGATATTGATATTGATATATCTATTTATTCTCTTTCTTTCAACAAAACAATTAAATGAACATGAATATGTTTGCAGGTTTGCAAAAAATTAAACGAAAACAGAAAAGGACATGTTGAAAAGCAAGCAGGGGTATATGATAGTCACTTACTGGAATGTGGTTTGTGAAGTGCCTTCTTGGTCATTAGTCAAGGCCACTCGCAGACTCTTTGTGGTTCGAAGGTCATTCGCTAGAAAAATAACAAAAATATATATATATATATATATTTATCGGAATCATCGGACTCATCAACCTGCCACGATGCCAATTGTTTTAACCCCTTGGTTTAATTAAAAAAAAACATCATTATTATTATCAATTCGACTATCTCAACAAAAAAAAAGGTACAACAATTACATTACATGCATGTACTTAATGAAAATATAAATCAATTAAGGAAAAAAAATGCCTATTCGATATTAAGCCTGCGTCACACCTTTCGTTTTAGCCTGCGTCGGCCTAGCGTTTTTGGACCTTACAAACGCTCCCTTGACGGACAGCATACGCAGATCAGAGGGTGGACTGACGTTCGGCTTGCGCTCAACGAGCGTACAACGGGCGTTAGTCCATCGCATGGCCTGCGTCTTTGTGCGTCAAGGGAGCGTTTTTAATTTCTAAAAACGTTGGGCCGACGCAGGCTAAATAAGACTTCACTATAGGCCATATATATTTCCTACTTTTGACGGAAACGAGAGAAGATATGTTTTTAAAAAAACAGCTTTCCTTTTGTTTCCGAATTCATAGAGGCATTAAGTAAATAAAAATCGTCTCGATATGAAAGCCCTAATACTGCCTGCGTTTAAAAAAAGGAAGTCTGTATCGATGCCTTTTATTATTTTTCTAATAAATGATCAAATAAATCGGCAATTAGGAGACAGAGACTGAACCATAAACAATATATATACATATTGTAAGTAAATCAGGAGAATGATCGATGCTGTGCATTAATTAGCCAATATGATATAAATATCTGTTCTCCCCTGACGAAAGAGGCAGGAGCCTCCAAAAATTCGGGACATTTCGGATTTTATATGAAATTGGCTAATTAATGCACAACATTCATCATCCTCTTAAGTTATTCATTTGCCAATACGTGAACTCGTATACTATATTTTAAGTAAGGATATGGAATAATGCATAATCTTCGCGCAACAAGTGGAACGCAACATTGTGAGCTTGGCGTAAATATTCAGTATTGTATGGCAAGCGCCTTGAAATCCAAATTTAGTTTGTTCATAATTTATTTTATCTAAAAAAAGCATGATATTGTATCCTTTCATGAAGGAGCATTATTCTACAAGATGATTATTTTACAAATGCACCAGTTTGGGGGTTCAAACCCTTGCAATGAAGGATCGCTTCACTACGAGCCAGACTCTTTACCGACTGAGAGGTGTAGCTGCTGTTTTATTTACCAATTGATTCTTTGAATGATCTCTTTCATTTAACGCACTGGGACCTTTCTTTCAAAGGTATGATGCGCTATATGAGAACCATAAGAACTGAATAAGCACTAAATTTCTAAAGTGGATACTTTAATTTATATTCACATTACACTCTTAAAAATCATTTGCCCAACATGTAGGTTATTATGAGTCCGCTCAACTTTGGGTAATTTTATGCCCCAATTGGGTATTTTTCCCCCAACATTTGCCCAATTTTAGGAATTATGTACTACACATGTGGTAAAATTTTGTCATAATATACCCAATTTTCGTTTGCCCAAATCATGAGGGTTCGTATGTGTCCACTGGGTAATGAAATTACCCAACTTTTACCCAATATTTTTAAGAG
>BQKZ01000005.1:64302-87214 GCA_036244855.1 Temnopleurus reevesii
ATGACATTGCGGCATCCTTTCGAGTAACCACGTGAATCTATTGATATCCGTCCCCTTCCCGTGCCAGGATGAAGTCTATAATTAGATGTCTACGGTGCAACCATGTCCTATAACTGAACCTGGACTAAACCACTTGGAGTTGTTATTATCATGGTGCGTGTACAATATGTATTGACGTCATTGCAATTGAAGAAAAAATATTGTAATGTTTGGTATATCCATAGAGGGTAACCCTCTATGGCAGGATTAGAAACTCACACAAAAATCAGATTCCATATAAATCATACAATGGCTATATCAACAAAAATTGACAAAATTATAAAAAAAATGAAAATTCAATTTTGGAAACAAGGCTTGTGTTTTGCCTCTGATAACAAGCTCTCGACTTTTAGCGTTCTAGTGTATTAAAATAATTGTTACTCTATATTATCTCACAGGCAGTGAATCAAAAGGGTATGCTGCGCGTCAGCATTTGACGTTCAAGGGTGCGTCTTTTCTTCATAATTACTGCCCATATTACTACTCCAAACAGGGTGTAATACTACTATACTACTACTGGAATACTACTACTACTACTACTACTACTACTACTACTACTACTACTACTACTACTAATACTACTAGAACAATGTCTGCCACTATTACTATTCCTAATGCTACTATTGGACTACTACTAATAATTCCGGAGATATGACGATGGGGGTCTGTGCTATCGGCAAATTCGACGGAATCTGTGACGTCATGTCGCACAACGTACTCCTTATTCACTCTGCATACAAAATATCACATTGATAGTCATTTCTCTGTGAATTTGAAAATTCATAACTTTTGAACGGGTAGTCCGATTTTGCTCATATTTTCACAGTTTGTTCATCTGATCTTTCTCCATTCAATGAGAGCACGATCATTCCAGGGGTCAGAACCCCTTTAAATTGTATACATTTTATACGTAGCTTTATATTTCTGGAAATATCCCCAAAATGCAATCATTGCAATCGTCTTACGTCATATTACCGTATCAAACACGATGTTGTAATTTTCACACATGAGGAACGTTCAGTTGCTGCATGACATTTCTTTCCACTACACATCCTTAGAAACAAGCTAATAGTGAAGTGAAATAATAAAAAGTAGCCCCCTTTCTTTTTACTAGTATCATGATCTCCCGTATCCTACATGGATCCTGATAAGACAGCATCATGTCAACACTTTGCTGTACCTCAATGTACATGCAACGAAATATTTTTCAAAAACCTAGAGTAAGCTTTGAAATATCATTAATTATTTAAGCTTTTAAATCGGGAAAATGAGAAGGCTGAAAAAAGTTCGCTTGATCAAGAGAAGTAGTAACTGAAAGATTACAAAGTATCAGCACAGACATGAGTCATAATAACAGAGCCTTATACTAGATGGGGCTCAGAAAAAGGGAACAATAATTTGTATTCGCCTTCAAAAGAACAGGTTTGAATAAGTACATAATGTCTGGCACGATTTTGAACTGATAATATTCGTATTGTGATTGTTTTAGAGAAAATGTGAAACTCTATAACATGTTTAATTTCCCATGTGTATTAAGGTTCCTTGTTCTGTCATCGTTCCAATAGTTTATTTTTGTCATTTCAGATATGAGTCATGTGACTAAAGAAACTAAAATGTCACATGTGCGAACGTTTTGGCAAGAAACTACATAATGTATTCTTTGTTCAAGTTGTTAAAACAAACATCATTAGGAACGATGTAATAGTCCTTCGTGATTAATTGCGACATTGATTCATTCTATGTTGATCGGGTAACCAAATACTCTTGACTATGGACTAGTAAACGTTATAATATGTTACTCGTACGACAAATTGTGAACGCCTGAGATACGCTGAGCACACGTTGAAATATACGTAGTAGAATCATACGTTATTCATACGTTATGCATATGCTGAGAATTTCTATTAAGTTAAGGGTATATTACCGATGTTTTAAAGAAACTTTCATTAATCTGCATTAATGTGGCATACAATGGTTGAAAAAAACGCCCTTTTGCGACAGCACCATTAAATTTTCCTGGTTTACATTTTGCAAACGTGACCTGATGTAATTTGAATTGTAACTTGACGATTTCATTTTTAGAGTATAAATCGAATTTAATTACCAAATTTAGAGGCAATATTCTTCACTTGAAGATATCATCATAAACAAACATTTATCATGATTGTTCTATTCGATTTTTAACCTTTCTTATTCGAATCGGGTGACATTTACACAGAATGGCTTAATGCCAACTCACACTTTTGCGTTTTAAGCCTGTGTCGGCCCAGCGTTTTTGACAATTAAAAACGCTCTCTGGACGCACAAAGACGCAGGTCATACGGTGGATTGACGTTTGGCGTGCACTTCTCGAGCGCAAGCTGAACGTCACTCCGCCGTCTGATCGGCGTATACTGTGCGCTCGGGGAGCGATTTTGATTTAAAAAAAAAAACGCTGGGCCGACGCGGGCTAATACACAAAGGTATGAGTCGGCCTAAGAATACATATAGGATATACAAACCTGGATCACAGACAACATTGGTGAGCATGATATTGAGGTAGCTCTCCCCATAGACTTCCTTGGCATGTCTGATGGCCACTGCAGGCCCAGGAAACCCTGCTTCATTACATGCTACGATGGCGTTCTCATTGGTCCAACCGTCCCCGCACACAGCGGCCCAATGCCCAGGCTGGATGTTGTTCTCATAGGCCACTTCAAGTCTACCCTCACGAGGGGTAGGACCACCTCCAAGGCGCAGTTCTGCAGGTCAGGGAAACAATGAAAGAAATGATACAGGTTTGAAATATAACATCGAAGAAATAAAAAAAAAAGTTAAAAAAAAATGGAGGTTTGCACTGAAATGAGAATTAATATCCATAGCAATCTATTGACTAAATTCAGGAAAACTTTCATGAGACGGGTGTAGGAGCAGGGAGTGTACCAGAAACATTACACAATGAATAGAGACAAGCACCAGTGGGTTCCATTTGCATCATTTGCACTGAGGCGCCGTGGTGTAGTGGTCATGACTCTCGCCTTTCAACTAGAAGGTCGTAGGTTCGAATCCCACACATGGCGTCAATTTCCTTTAGCAAGAAATTCATCCACATTGTGCTGCACTCAACCCAAGTGAGCTGAATGGGTACCTGGTAGGAATATTTATTCCTTGAAACGCCAAGTGCGCTGCATGGTGGCTACCGGGCTAAAGCCATGGTAATAATGCTGCTATTGTAGAGCGCTTAGGGAATTCTCGTGAAGAGTTGATAAGCGCTATATAAAAGCCGTTCATTATTATTATTATCAGCACTTGTGTAGTCCGAATATTCCCTCTTTTCAGTGTCCCTGCTTGATATTTACTTCAAATTAATGATTGATTCTATTATGTGTTATATCCTATTTGGATTTGATCTGGATCCTTGAACATGGACTGATGGACGTGATTAGACCATCCGCCCCCCCCCCCCCCCCCCCCCCCCCCCCCCCCCCCCCCATTCCGCCTCACTGGAAAATAATGGTTCGGAAGCGCCAATTGAATTTATTCTCGGGTTCTAAAATTAGATAAACTATGTCACTTAGGTATGTTAGACTAACAGATAAATGGGTTACTGTTACCATGGTTACATTGCGCTGAAGCTTTCATATTTGTTCCATACTCTCTGGGGACTATTGGGGGAAATGAATATATACATGATTTTCAAATGCTTTCTTTTACGATCACAGGATTGCAACATTACCGTTTAAACCTATATTCATGAATTTATGTAAGGAATTTTGCTGACAATAATAGAGAGTAATCTCACATAACCATTGAATAGATGTTTCACATTGCATTTTAAAGGATCTTGCCGAAGCTGTGGGAAATTGTTTTAATGACACCCTTTGTCTCAGTCCATCTCTTCATTGTCATATCCTGAAATTTATACTCCACTCAGAAACCTATCTGATCACGTGATAATGATTCATTGCTTTGTCTATATTTCATTTGTGCGTGTGTGAGTATATGTGTGTGTGTCTGTGTGTGTTTGTGTTGTATATGCGTGGAAGTCTGGGATAGGTAGTTCGTTTTTAGAACAAATCTTGGATTTCAATAAGCATGCTATACGAGTAAACCAACAACATGTATCACTTATTGTCTTTGCAATTCGTTAGCGATGCGATCATTTTGCTAAATCTTATTAGAGAGCCATTTTATTGACTTTTATGTTTGTTTGATCGTTTGCTTGTTTGTTTGTTTGTTTGTTTGTCTGATTGTTTGTTTGTTTATTTGTTTGTTTGATTGTTTGATGGTTTGTTTTGTATTAGGGGCGTTTGTTTGTTGAGTATCAAAATCTGTTTGACCCCCTCCCCAACGGCATTAATTGGTTTCATCTTCTTTTTCTTATACTTCTTACTTTTCTTCCTCTTCTATTTTTTCTTGTTCTGCTCCTCCTTCTCCTACTTTTACTTTTACTCTTCCTCATCTTCTTCTATCTTTCCCTTTTCCCTCTTGTTCCCCTGCTCCTTCTCCTGCTTTTTTTCTTTTTCTACTTCTTCTCTTCTTCCTCTTTTTCTTCTTCTTTTTCTTTATTTATATCATGTTCCGGCTCAGCCATTCTGCGGGAAAATATTATTTCCTCCACACACTGACAGAATTCCTGACCCACATCTATTGATCATAATCGTAAAATATGCATTAAGACACAAGTTGGAAAAAAAATGAACAGAAACTAAATGGTATTTTGTTAAGGGGAAAATCAAAAGAAGAGAAGACTGTAAAATAAGCACAAAACATCGCTTTTTAATGTCGACAGAAGTGGCAAGGTAGGGCTGTGATCAAGCTTGGTTATGGTTAATACAAATAATAATCAAATTGAACAGTAATGTCAACACCCCATATATCTAATGTGTTTAAAACGATCTTGTATTCTCTTTCTAATCATTAATAAAAACAAACGAAATGTTGTGTTTTCAACAGCAAATATCTTCATTTTGTCTATCACTAGTTTCTCATAAGGATGAACGAATTACGTAACATCCTTCAAGTCATGATGTTCGTCACCAATAAGTGTTAGCACCTATGATCTGTTTATTATTAAAGGGTATAGCATTTTGGCACAAACCTATACAGCTTTGAAAGCCCTTTCCAGAATAAAGTGCCAAATCCATTCTTCTATTGTGTACAAACAAGATAAAAACACAAAGTAAAATCGAGGTTAAATCCGTTTGACTTTTGATTTAATTTTAACATTATTTTCTTATATACAAGTACATTTCCTGAGGGCGCGTACAATTAAAGTTGAATAGATATTTTCCTAAAATTGAGTTGATACGCAATTAAATAGATATTCTTTTACGCCGTGTCCATCAATTTCAAAAACACCTAAATAACATTGTGTTCCCCTCAAATTATTGAATAGCAGTGGAGTATATAGATGAAGAATATTAGAATATAAATATCTATTTTGCTGTTTTCTGTTCTTGTCATTGTAGAATATGTTTTAATTCAATAATGAGTGAAGCGCCCCTGATGCGTATAGGAAATTGCACCGTCATGTGTTTTAAAACTAAGTGAACAAAGTATAGGCTACCTGTTCAAAATAATGTTCGAGGTTCAAGCCCCAGGAGTGTCTCTTGTTGTTAACGTAGGCCTCACTTATATCCTTGATGATTTTAATGAGTATGGCGGTGGGTCCTGTGAGAGATAACCAATGGTCCATTCATTTTATTCGACACTGTAACGAGTTCAACATTTCAAAATCTCATAAGCTGATGAACAGACTTTGAAACAGAAAAACTTTCAAGATTATAAATTACTTATATGGTAGGATTCCGGGTAAAATAAAGAAAAGAAAACTAATTTCTGCCAACTCACCGCCAAAAGAACATTTGCTATGAAGTACTAGAATAAGCGCAATGAATAAATTCCACCAATTTGTCCATAATCCAGTTGTACTTGGCATTCCCATTCTTCAAACCTTCCAGACAATATTCCTTTCCCGCTCTTTTCACAAGATCAACTGCGTATGTCCATAGAAATCACTGAAAGGGATCTCCGTGAATATACCCGAACTGCTATGTGGTTCCCATTTGTTTGGCAGAGTGTACGGGATCTGGGTACTGTTCCTGCCCCCTTCACAATCACAGCACAGTGAACTGAAGGCGGAGGGGGTGTCGTTTGTTGGCAAGGGCCTCTGCTGTCAGAGGTATTACTCACCTAGCGACGAGGAGAGAGCGATAGTAAAGCCTTCCTCTGTGACACTTCCATGAGACCCGCTGTCGACTGCGGGTTACTATTTTTGTCCACTTTAAAGTGTAGGAACAACTAAATATCTAACTTGTGCTAACATTGCTGTTCAGCTGTTTTGATACTATTTTAAACATGTTCTTGGTAGTATGAAAACCGTTTTCTTTCGATTGTTTTAAATCATGGTTTTGTTCCTCATTATCCCATTTTGATATTTCTCTCTTTTATGCGTTGAGTGAAACTTTCCATCTCCCTGCATGAATCATATACACCAACAAAACTTGTACCCTTGGAGGTTGAAGTGCACATCACAGTAGAAGTTTGATTGAGGCCCTCATCTCGGGTCGTTTCCTGCACCAGCCTTGATTCAAAGAAAGTTTCTATCTGATAGCAGGCTTTTAGAATAAAATGAAATTAGAATACAATTTGATACGCACACAACACCCCCCCCCCCCCCCCACACCCACAGGAGGCAAGAGAAGTGGAGAGGGTATGGCCAGGGATGGGTATGAAAGGACCTTAGAGGAAAGGAGGACAAAGGAATCGGGGCAAAAGAGATGTACAAAACGGAAGAGCGAATGAGAGAGTAATTGGGAAAGATCAAAAGATAGAAAGATTGAAAGAGTAGGGGGAGGAAGGGGTAGAAAAAAGGAGGCCAGTCTGGTGCTGATGCGTCACAATGACATCACCTCTTGTCGTTAATCCCCCTCTCGTGTGTGATGTTAGTGGGGGTCTTTCGTTTCCTTGCTAAAATCTACAGAGACCACTGTCTTGACGCACGGGGTACAATCTGATCTCTGATACACTTGACACTACAGCAATGTGGTAATGCTACTGATTAAGAAAGACAACAATCAACCACCCCTTCCCGGTTTTCGGCGTTGTGAAGTTGCTCTCGTCTTCTTGTCAACCTAAAATCCACCTCCACCCCTCCCGTTTCTTTTCTTCTTCTCCTCACTTTTTATGTACAAGATATATCAAAACTGGAATCTACATAAATTCATTTTCATGTTAGGGTGTATGGTGAATTGATCAGATCACTGTACCGTATATGCTGCTTGATATGCCACAATTTTCATTTTCATGAAAGTATCATGTTGTAATAATTGTAATTTTCTTTTATATAAGTCGATCCTTGTAAATTGTCTCAGAGTTTTGAATTCATTCATTTTTGTCATGCCTCTTCGCAAATTAATTTGTTCAAATTTATTTCAATAACCACAACTTCAATTTGGCACAATGTTACATGAGTTCGAAAGAAATCAGCCCTTCCTAATTCTATTGACTTATGCTTGAAATTATGTGTTTCAAGGATTGATGGACTTTAAGTATTCACCCCGAGCACGTATTGAATTACAGTTACGAATATAGGTCTCAAATGGCAATATGCCAGGGTTGTTCGAAAAAGTTTGTACTGTTTGAGAGGCCCACATATATTGAATAAGTATTCTTACATAGGCAATCGAAAGACGTGTTCAAAGTTGTTTGATATCAAAAGCCCCCTCACAGCTATGCAAATTGAGGAGAACGCAGACAGACAAAGAGTTAAATTTGCTCGAAATGTGCGCATTTGTTTTTATTGTATTCATTTTCAACCAGATTATGAATACAATATAGGAAAAGAATGAACGTATTTCGAGCATTTTGTCAGCCTTCATCCGCCCTAATTCACATAGGTGTGAGGGGGGATTGAAGTTATAGAGATCTTGCCCATTGGACCTCCTGTATGACGGACGAAAGTGATGTAAAATTAATTGAAATTATAGGGGTATTTTCAAAACATAACGAAATCAGTGACAGAAGTGAATTCCAACCTTCGCCTCTATCATGTGTTTGTAGGCAACTGGTAGGAGACATTTCCTACAGTCATTTGCAGCTGTCATTTTTTTTCTCAATCACCCATTAAAAGACATCAGTCGCATCGACGATTATTTTAGCTACTACATTACATAAAAGTAAATTCCAGCTAATATCTTTTTCTTCAATATATAAAGGAAAGAAGAGCAAAACATAGAAGTGTGAGGAAATCGGATAAGTAATATTGAAATGAATGAATTTTGTGACATTAAAATGTGTTGAAAACAATTGATATCATTTGACAAAAATGACAACTTTGGGTACGTCATGTTTACACTTCTATCTAGCCTATGAATAATATTACTGAACAAAGTTAATAATTTGTCCAGTTTTCCAAACATAAACCAAATTCTAGTTTTTATTGTTTCCTATTTTTCATATGTAGACCTCAAGAAAATATTGAGTTTCCAAATATTCAATAATTCCAATTGCTCAACTCTTCTATCAGATCATGTATATACAGATCTTTATAGAAAACTATCACGTAAAATAATAAAAGCATGCAGAAAAAAACTAATTTATCACAAATATATTCTATGTACTGAAAGTTATTCTATGTTTTGCGAATAAAAAGTAAAAATCACATAATAAATGGTAAGAAGTGCAATAATGACGTCACCAAAGTTGCCGATTTGTCTACTTGGATTGTCATTGTTCACCAATGTCATTAAAAATTACTTTCTTCCTAGTAGTCCGATATTTATCACACCCTTTTTAATTGACCGTTTCTACATTTTTCATGTTACGGTTGAAAAAAAGAAGATTCATTGTATGCACTTTCCCGGGAAAATGTTGAATTATGAAGATTATCGCTACTATTTCATTCTAATAAAGATGAAAAAAAATATGTTTTATATCATCTATTACCTTATCTGGTTAATATTGTTCGGCTGATTTGTTATTTTGTTGCACAGTATATAGGCCTAATGAGATTACCTTTAGTATTAAAAAAATAATTTCATATGAATGTACAAACTTCTTTAGGTATATGTCGTTGATGCCTCTCATGTAATGATTCTCCATTAATAATTTTAATGATCGAAACCTCAAATAGACTCTAATCAATCTATTCATGCTTCTTACATAACATTGTATTAACACTTACATGCATCTGAATCATAATTACCGCGTGTACATTCATATTCTAAAGCAAATTTTGTCGTTGTGTTTGTCATGTTCATTAGAAGTCATCTGTCACACACGTTCAAAATCTGCGATGAAATTAGACATTTCTCCAAATCCCATTTCTAAGTCGCACAAATTTGAGCTAATTCGTGGGTTGTTCAACACGTTCAAATTACATTGTATGCGATATGAAGTTTCACTAAAGAAATCAATTTGCCATTGACCTTTGATATTTACGTGGCTTAGTGATACGTTATTTGATATTGTCATATAGTCTTTAATCATTCTTTTATCAGATATATACGTGTATATGAATCTGACCACATTCAACACTATCAATTTGCCATCTTCAGAACATTTGCAGTCAACCACCGACTGTATTGAAATACGCAATTTGTGTCATTATTAATTCAATCTCATTGTCTTGAAAAATTGAAATAAACATTGTAACAAAGTATTTAGTATTCATCTGAACTGTAGTTTGATATACATACCATTAATGAAACATGTTCTTTCTTGGAAACATTATCGGCAGCTTTGCAGGGGGGGGGGGGGGGGTTGTTGCTACTGTTGTTTCTGTTTTGTGCTTTCCACATTCAAATTGATAAGGATTCATTCCACGCAGTTTTAGATCATTTCCAAAATTGCAACGACAATTTACGATCACTTATTTTTGAAAAGCCACAGAAAATCACAAATAAGATTTACTTTGGTAAGTTTAGATATAAGGAGACAAGTAAAAGACATTATGTCTAAGTTTATGAATAATACCAAACATCATAACTTATCAATCAACAGATCAATCGTTTATTATGCTCTTATTTTAGCAATATTGATGATATCTCAAAACGTAAGACGGGTAGGAGTGGCAATGACGTTGCAAGTCACCGTGATCCATATTCTAGAAAGTAAGAATACCAAAACATGAATGACATTGCTGAAAGATTTGCTTCTTTACAACATTTCAATAGTGACTTATAAATATACCTTTCAAGGCTTTTATGCAAATTAATCAAGGGTCCATTGTTCTTCATGTTCATCTGTCTTCGGCAATGTTAGTCATGAATACAATCAATCATTACAATCAATATTTTTTTTTAATCTGCCGAAACGTTCCAATGTATAATCATCTTGACAATTCTACAGTTTGGTTAGAAAAAAAAAACATTTGAAACTTTTTTGAAATCATGGTAAATATTGCGCACATTTTTAAAACTAATTTTGATCTTCACTCTGCAAGTTAAAAGTAAAATTATTGGACAGATCTGTCTTCAGTTTTGAACTGTGCCATACTAAATGTCAGTCGTTGTCATAGTTACCTGAAAAGGATTTTGTAACTTCATTTTCAAAGGAATTTGGGATTTATCTGCGAAGTAACATCTGAATTTAAGTATACATACGGTACATTCTAAAAATTACATGCCAAATATATCTTTTAAAACAACTGCTTTAAGACACTATTTGTAGCTTTTTCTGTGGTTTGGGGCTGATTCCGCTGTAGGACGAAATTGGCCATGATCATGATCGGAAGGGTCTATTAAAATAATAGTCATGCCTCCAAATCTTTCCTAAAAGGGGATCGTGGTAACCTTGGTAACATGAAAAGAAGAAGGGTGGTCTGCGATAGCGAAACAAAAAATCCAATTCGTCTTCGGTCGCTGGCAGTTAATTACATGACAAGCATGTTCAACTCAATTCAATTTCAATTCAATTGACTTTTATTTCTTTCCGATAGAAATATAATTAAAAAAAAAATGAAATAATGCATTGCATGAAGTGAAGTACAGACTACAATAGAATAAAAATTGCTGTTGCTTTCATGCACCCACCAATATTGACCCAAAATATACTTTATTTTTTGCAAACTTCTGGTATTCACGGTGGTCGGATTTTACAAAGAGAACTCAATCGTTTGCTTATGCAGATGTAATCATGTTGTGAAAACGACTTTAACAATCTAATAAGCTCACAGATTTAACCCCTGTCAATGGTATTTCTAAAAGTGTAGCAATAACAGACAGGTAATATACTTTTTCTTGTGTCTCTGCTACAATTTAAAGCCAAGTCCTTATCAAAACAAAGAAAACTTATTCACATCATGCTATGCTATCCTTGTGCACATGAAGAGACTTGGGTGGACCGAGTTCCTGTCAAAATGCGTATGAAAAACTACCAAAATATTATCTTCCTCTTTTTCAGAAGCATCATAACTTTAGCAAGTGAATATCCAGGCTTTTAAGTAGGATTTTTTTGGGAGGGTGCAGATATGGGGGAAGGAAGGGGGGGGGGGGGGGCAAATCTTTTACAAAGCGGACCCTTATATCTGTAAATGAGTGGCGATGTGCTGACGAACAAATGAAACAGCTATATCAGCTGTATGTGAACCGTGTTTTTTTTTTTTGTATTATTAATTTAGTATCGTTTATAGGAGCAGATACCGCTTGCAAGTGGGAATGTATACGAGCTGTGCATGAGTGAGCATAAATCGATAAGAAGTGCAAATATCTCCCGTCATCTGTAATTCCGAGATCGTGTGGTGGGATTCTAAACACTGGAATAAAAAAAAAACCGTTTCATAATACATGTACAATGGCCGAATCATTGAAATTGACATATTGAGCTAACAAACTTTGTAAAGTGACATTTTCCAATTTCTTTCTCTTCACTCACATAATGTCTCGTGCTGATTTTTGCACATAAGCTAGTCAGTGAGCGTGTGTGCATTACCAGTGAATATTTGTATCTGATACCCCCACTATGCTGGAAGACCTATTTATTATTAATAATAATAATAATAATAATATTCAGTTCTTTTATAGCGCATAACACATAGCCATAGTATGTCCATATGGTACATCGAAAAGTAAGTGATTAATTTTATTACTTGTATTCACCCCCTGTCTTTTTATTCTTTGAAATGCATTCTCTGAAAAGAAAAATATAGCGATGGCCCAGAAAATAGTAGCATGTGCCTTCAATTTGAAAAAGAAATATGAGAAAGGGTACTTACCGTTCAAAGTTCACACGATTGCATGACCGCGGAATGCTATTTGAATTTGAAGGGCTGTTCATTACATACACCACGGATTTGACTAAATAAGTAGGGGCTGCTGTCTGCAATGATGCCACCGTACCCGTCAGTCACAGTGAGCAAAAGAAAATTGGAAAAAGGTAAACAATTTTGATTGAAGCATTGACAATAGCTTAAGGCACACCTTCCCTCTAACAGGTCGGACGTCGCACCTGTTCAGTGAGTAAAAAATGGTAACTATTTTTATGTGCCTTTAGCTTTTGTGAAGGGTCGAGTACAAGTCTTATTTTGTCCCATTTCTTTGTCATTCTTCTGACAGTGACTGCGCTTGCATTTCGCTTCTGGACCCCACCCCACTCAAGGTCTTGGATAATATGATGGCACCCTCCTTATGCGCGCCAGACAGTCGTTTCATCGGCTTCGAAAAACCTGTCCACCTAAATCCCCATTATTTTATATTATCACAATTTAAATGCGCTAAATCAACCATGATTAAAGTACCATCACTACATTTAAAAAGCGTAAGTCTGGCAAATAATAGCAAAAAGAGCTATATATGGGGTTTTTTTTTAATCAAACAGCTGGTAAGATTGTATTCAGTTGATATAGTAGAGGGGCGCCGTACACTATGGCGCCGTATCAGAAGAACAGCAACATATTAGATAGCAAAGCTAGGCTGACACTTGCACGATTTTACATTTGCATTCGTCCACTATTCGTGGATTCGTTTTGAAATAATGTGTTAACTCGTCGTCAACAGAACCTCCCAGGCCAGTTCGTGCCCCCAAAATAACAAGACTCGCGGCATATGTATGAACAGCATCAAACGTATTTCAGACCTGTAACATGTTAAAGATGGCGCTCTGTCTATACCCCTCGAAATTCCCATATAGTTCGGTGCTACAGAAAGAGCGTCTTGAACACAATCACTAAACATTGTCATAACCTCAAAATAGGATGAAGTTATTACACCATTTTAAGGGAAACGGATTGTTCAATGTGCCTCTCAAATTTGGTGCTCCTGGGGACTGGGGAGCTGAGCTGAGCTATTTGATAAGCAAAAAAGAAGAAGAAGAAAAAAGCTAGTCACCAACTTTTGCGCCCCTGTTTCAGCGAATTTGCTGCCCATTGAGGGGGGGGGGGGGTGCTAGCGCCCCATTAACCCACCCCCATGTTGCGCATATGCAACCGATGGTATATGGGAGCAGAGGGTACATGTGGCGCTTCCAGGGGTACAAATAGGGGGGGGGGGATAAAGAATGTAACACTTAATGATTAAGTTTTGTGCGCCAGAGGGAAGGGCAATTTATGTAAACGATTCAAAGAAATGAAGGGCGACAGAAAATATATTCAATTTCATGATAATGTGCATGCACAGTTTGTTAGTGTAGAAACACAAAAGTTCAAGATAATATATCTTGTCGGTTATTTAATATGTTCATGGAATTACATCATATCCAGTCATTGTGTTTGAAACAACAAAAGTTCGTTTCTTCATCGAGCATGCATGAAAGCTAGCATGGAAGGATGAAGGGGAATATCAGAAGGCAGCGTAGAAAGAGGATAAAATGAGAAAGGGAGAACTGAAGCCAGGAGAAGGACTGTGGAGGAGGAAGAGGAGGAGGAGGTGGTCTAAGGAGGAAGAGGTCTGGGGGGGGGGGGTAGAAGAAGCAGGAAAAGATCTTTAGGAAGAAGGAGATGGGGAGGAGGAGAAGGAAATAATTTTTTAATGTATGTAAAAAAAAAAAATTAATGTATTTTTGTGTATTTTTATATGTTATGGACCCCTTTGAAAACCAGCCTGTAGGCTGAATAGGGCAATCCAACCTAAATAAATAAATAAAAAATAAAAGGAGAATAAATAAATAAAAGGAGGAAGGAGATGGGGAGAAAACAAAGGAAAGGATCTCGAGGAGGAAGAGGAGGAGGAGGAGGAGGAGACGATGAGCAATTAAGAAGTCGTGGTGGAGGCCGGAGGAGATGTTGGCGATGAGTGAAAAAGAAAAAAAGGGGAATAGAAGGAAGAGGAGGATGAACGTATGAAGAAGAAGAAGAGGAGCAGCAGGAGGAGGAGGAGGAGGAGGAGGCGGAGGATTAGGAGAAGGAGAGTAATGAACAGGAGTTGGATGAGAAGGAGGCCGAGGAGGAATATAAAAGGAGAAACTAACTTGCCGCTTTTCGGAGATGGCGCTAAACTCTGCTGGGAAAATTTCTCTGAGAAAATAAAGGAGCGAGATCGATCAGAGAAAGCGATCAGACATTGAGAAGTCACCGAAGCCACCAATTGCTCAAGACAAAAGACGTCTTTATTTCGTTAAGACAGGTGAGTTTCCAAGAATTTTCGCATTTGATAAATTTGCAATGGTTCAATCTTCGAATGATGTGTTTAGGTTTTAAATATATTGTTATCTTTATCTTGTATTTCCATGAACCTGCTTGTTGATTTCCACGTAATTAATAAACAACCTATCCCACTGTAGTCCCATTCACCGGCTTTGCAGTTTGATTTTTAAGTGGTGATTTTTTTTAAAGATCTTATTCACTTAGTTTTATTTGAATTTACTTGAATGTAGAGACGTAAAGCTAATAGCTTATTTGCCCCTCTTCACGTTGAGTTACTCAGCTCTGGTATGGGGAAAACTTTAATGGATGGGATAGCCAGTGTCTCTCAAGTCTCAAGTCTTGGAGTCAAGAGCAGGCTTAAAGTTAAACATCATAACATGTTGATGGAAGTTGCACTTGCAAAAACTGCTTCCTCGGGGAGACCATTCCAATTGTTGATGGTCCGAATTGAAAAAGAGTTTTGTCTAATTTTCAATTTTCAAGAATTCAAGAATTCGTAAGTGATTTTCATTCATAGTTAAAAAAGTTGAAAAAATATTAGGGAGTAGGCCTACTTGCAGAATACAACGCACCACACCGAGGGACGTGTAAAGAGCGCAAAAAAGGCATCTCTATACACACGTCTGGATACGAAAGTGCAACGGCCCTCTCGTGGTTGCATTATATTCTGCAAGTAAGCCGATATTATTGGAATCACCATAAAACTTTTGGGAGAAAAACGGGTCAATCCTAGCTATGGATAGCTCCCTGGAATAGTTTTTGACATTTCTTGACATTGTCACTACTCCAGAGAGCTATGGAGTGGAGTAAATACCGTGCGTGTAGCAGAGGCCGAGGGAAATGTGATTTGAAAAGCCCCCCAAATTACACTTTTCAAATCTCCAATCCCAATGACACAGGGCTTGAGACTACCTTTATGTAAAAGTCCACCCATTCCCATATAAAAGACACTGTTATGCACTTACATGTACCTTCCATAGAAAGATGATATTTTGTCTGTTTTCCCTCTCACCTAGCAGACAGGTTAGTTACACCTCCATTTGAATGACAATGAAGACCAATGACCTCCGTCGTAAACATCCGGCTCGGGGCAAAGGGTCGATTTGTTTAGGTTGTTTTACCACTTCGCAATCGTCATCCAGCATTGCAGCTTTTGTGATTCAGCGAATTATAGACGAACATGCATTGTGCGAGATCGTACGCGCGGCACGGGGCTGTGCTAATATATTGCGCAGCACTCATATACATCTATGGCGGCACTACGAGCCCAGCCCCACGCGTATCGTCTCGCTTAATGCACAGTCTGTAGAGACGGTACAGACTGTGCATTGAGCGAGACCGTACGCGTGGGACTGGGCACGTAGTGCCACGCATAGCTCTCTCTGGAGTAGTGACAATGTCAAAAAATGTCAAAAACTATTCCAGGGCGCTATCCATAGCTAGGTCAATCCAGCATGCAGCATCTGGTTTTCCTGTAAACTGGACTCTAATTTTACTAAGTAACGTCATGGATTGTTAGTTATTTAGCAGGCTAGGCCTAAGTAGTCTTTTTTGTGTCCTTAACTTTAGCTGACTGCACTTGCCAGGAGTCAAACACCTTACGACTGGCTTGCGACTAGATGATGTCACAGGATCGTAAGCCAGTCATATCATTAACATTGCCACAACTCCTGCGATCCAACAAGACTTTTGTAATCATTGGCCTTAGTAGTAGGCCAGGGCCAGATGACCTCTTTATTCCTCTTTATATCAACTGTACGCCCGATCGGAAAACTTTGTAACGGGGCCAACATCTGGCCATATATTTAAAATTGTGTAATCGAAAAAAATTGTCTTGGTGTCCTGCCATCTAGTGAGTGCATGTGATGCCTTTTCTACTGACAGAAAGATCCAGATGGAACGATTTAACTGTGGCTCATGAGGAATATTATGTGCCTTTATGGTTGTTCCAAGAGGATTATCGGGGTATTTTTCTGGTACGGTGATCTCGCACAGTGTAAACAATGCGTGCACCCAGCATGTACTCTAAGATATCCCATCATGCTCCCTGATTTGAACAACTCTAAAAGTATGTACATTGAGAAGTATCTTCGGTGTCAGTTCACTTCTCGTCCTAAAAGACTTATCCTTCTGGAAATTATTAATGATGTTTCATACCAATTATAAAACGGAGTTCCACAAAATGGCCATGCAAGTCCTTCTAAACTTGCATATTATGAAATATTAGATTTTAGACCAGAGCACTGCATACAATAACTGACATGATTACATGTATCCTCTCGAAGCTGCTGACATTTCAACAGTACTCCAGCAACCGGAGGAATTTAACAACAAAGAAGAAGGTATTCCTGAGCAAGGTCAAGGAATGAGAAAGAATGAAGAATATTTTGCAATTGACAGATCTTGCGATCTCCATCTGGGCTCCACAACATAGAGGTTTGCGATTAATCGCTAATTAAAGTGGCCTATTGATATCTTTGTTGCATGCACATTTTGTTCAATATTATGTCCAGTAACCAATCAGAATGGCTCTTTCAAATTAGCAATTAATTGCAAACTCTTATGTAAAAGGCCCATGTGATATAGGTAGTACGACAGTAGTAATTATGAGATTAGATTTAAAGGGGAACCAGCCTATAGAATTGGCATGTTCTCATTGAATGAAGAAAAATCTGATGAACGAACTGTGAAAATTTGAGCAAAATCACACAATCTGTTCCAAAGTTATGAATTTTCAACTTCACAGAGATTTGACGATCATTCCCGCTCATGGGGATTCGTGCGATCAGCAACATCGATGGAATCTGTGATGTCATGTCAGACAACTCCTCATTCGCTTTGTAGTACAATGTACATGTATACATTTTTTTTAAATTGGCTTAATGTCAAATTTAGAGTAAGGTAAGAACATGATTCTTCTCAAAATACATGCAGAATCGATTAAGAAATGCTGTAACCCAACCGAAAATTAGCATTTTGTTGACTTTTCTGAAAAAAAAGAAGAAATTGTGAAATTTTGTATACAGTGAATGAGAAGTTATCCGACATGACAGCACTCACTCAGTGGAATTTGCCGATCGCATGGATCCCCATCAGCGGTGGGGATTGTAATATCTCAGTGACATACACTGTAGCTTTTGAATGGGTTGTCTGATTTTGCTCAAATTTTCACAGTTTGTTCATCTGTTTTTTCTTCATTGATTGGAAGCACTTTAATTCCAGGGGTTGGTTTCCCTTTAAACAGAAAAAAAAATAAAAAAATTGGAGAATGACAACTGACAGGAATGTCATGAATTTTCAATGACAACTTGGGTGATATGAGAGTTGCATATTTACTCATAAATACTGTTGTACTGTAGTACTGCTAAAAGTTAATTTCTTGTCCATTTTTGTTCAGAATTTGAACCAAATTTACATTTTTATATTTTTGTATAAAAACATATACCTTTAGACAAGATATCTTAATTTTGTGACGAGATGTGTCTCTGTAAACTCCCTACAAAAAGTATCATGTTGAACCCTGTAATTTTTTATTATTCTATTTTTAATAAAAGAAATTATACACAAAGTGAATTTGAAGTTGTCTGTATTAAAGTACTTGTATGTCAGAAATCCCACAGAATTTGCAGACCGGCACAGATCCCCATCAGCAACAGAGATAGTGATATCGTTGAGGAAATGTAAAGTCATAATTTTTCAATGGATTGTTCGGTTTTGTGGAGATGCAAACTCAAGAACCTTTTCTTGAGCATTCCCTCTACCCTTTTCTCCTTTTCTCAAAGTTGTTTTGACATTCTATTATCTTGAACTCTCCAGGACATCTCCCCACAAGCCACAGATTAGAATCCACCAAAATATTGGGAATTGATGCATCAAAACAAGTTTCATTATATTCTTTGGAAGACAATTGAGACAATGTGGTTATTATATTGTCATACAATCCACACAAGATTATGAGTAGAGTTGAAAGGGTTCAAACTGGCCAATATCGCTTGCCTGATTTGTAGACTTGAGTGACCAAAAAGTTGTTCAATGCAAACGTTTATATTTTTAGGTACATGTACACTGAAGTAAGCATGGCATTTGGAAAAATTTTATTTCTTTTTACGTGGTGTGGTGGCAAGACATTTAGAAGTCTGTATCAGTTTTGGGAGAAGTGCCAATTCAGATGTGAGCTGCAGTGAAAGTTTTCACATATAATTTAGTCTTTCAATAAAAATGGAATTATGAGTATAACCATAAATTGTTTCAGAAAAAACTGACCCAGAAATGGCCGAGCATAACAAAAATAATGATACCACTTTTGCCTCACGCCTCATTTGCAAAATCAATGCGAATTCAATACTGACATAATTGTAACCCATTTTTTTTCAGCTCGTAACACAGTGGTGCAACAATGGCGCTGATTTTTGTAGGATTGATGGTTGATTGACAATTAATTGTGACATAAAGTTATGCCAGAATATAACACGCTCTTCCAAATTTGAGACACATTTATTTTTATGTCATGCAAAGCAATGTTAGATAGTTTCACACCCATAGGCCAGCTTACTAATAGATTGAAATTAAAGCATGCAGTGTACTTTTTACTTGCTGACTGGTTAGTAGCAATTGAAGTACAATACTTGGAATCTCGTTACTTGTTGCTATGTTGGGCAAGCTTCGGGCAAGCTTCGGGCAAGCTTTCGGGTCGTCATAAACAACTTCCGTAACTTCGAGTATGCATAACATTTACATCGACATGTGTATGTAAATTAGTAAACCTGTCAATGTGTAAATGTGATCTACCCCTTTAATTTTTAGCAATACAAAGAGAGACATTAAAGTATCTCTTTAGTGATATTCGTCATCAGTATGTAGTTGTCTGAAAAGATGTTCAGAATTAAACTTTTTACACTGCAATTGCACTACCTGTCCACAAGAATATCATTGCGTACAAATCCAAGTTGATGGATTCCAAACTGTGCACTTGAGATTTTTTATGCGATTTGTTATCCTTAATTTGACCACCGATTCTTCAAGCAATTCGTCTTGATTTCTGGGAATGATGATCATTTCATCCTCATTAACACTACGATCTAACAACCTCAATTGGTTAAGAATACCACTGGGTTTTGAAGCGTCTGTCTGGGAGGTGGATGGGAGAGTTGGAGGAGTAGGGAAGATGGAGTAGAGTGTCTCACTGTTATCGTAATTTGTTTTTTAATACCGAACATTAATAGGTTACAATTAATTGGAATTGAAATGTACCAGTGTTCAGTTAACCTACATTTCATCTGTTTTTCAAGTAATGTGCCACATGATGAAATGAGAAAGAACCGTATTTCAACTCTTTTTGAGACTTTTCTTCCGCTCCGTTGTTTATTGTGTTTATGATTTGCCAGTGTACATTACATTCTTTTTCTTGGGAAAATTAATTTAATTTCTTTTATATCTTTCATGGAATGGGCTGAATAATCAAAGCTGATTTCCATACTATATGTGCAGGATTGTCATCCTTTACAGGATATTATGAAATATACTCTTTTATAGATTCATTTCTGACCTTAGTGATTCCAGGATGATTAACTTGAAAGTAAAAGGTCCTTTCCATGCTTTCTTTCATGAAAATAAAACATTCATTCATTGGTTAATAGTCATTACTAGTTTTCTAATTTCTATCTACGTGTTATAATATTTTTAATACTTAAAGGAGGACTCCGGACCAATAATTTCTTGCTCTGATTCAAAGCGCAAAAATCAGACAAACAGATGAAAAAAAGTTTGAGCGAAAACGGACAACAAATAAAAAAGTTATGAATATTTGAAAAATATCTTAAGATTTTCAAAATAGTTATATTTTTGGCCAATTTGTAACTACAGGTCACGTGACATGACGTGTTGATGACGTAGGTTCGTCACTTCTCTAGAGTGAGTGTATTATCTCTTTGTTTTTTAATGTTCTGTTTAAATGCCATTGGGCGCAAAAATAGTTCCTTTTCTCAAGGAATTCATCTCGTTGAATATATATTCTTGATTATACCTTCTGAAATATTGTTTACGAACAAAAGATAACAAAATTATATAAATAAATATGATTTTAATAAACAATATGTTTAATAAGAAATATGTATTTTGTGTTATAATTACGCTTGCACGGAAGCAAACTAATGTTTACTACTGTAAATTATGGTAAAGGAATGCTCTTTGGATTTACAATAACCAAAATGATACAAAAAAAGAAAATATGATTTGAAAAACAATAACATACATGATAAATTGTACAAAAACAATATAATATAAAAGAAAATGATTATTGACAAATTATTTTTCATATTTATGCAATCAATTTATAGCAACATTGAAATCGATGGAACAAAATACGTCATTAAATTAGTGTTGAAAATATTCAAATTCTCTTAATTAGAGCAATTCTTTATATGAATAAATCTTCTCCTTATTTATTGTTTATTAAAATCATATTTATTCCATAATTTATCATTTCATCTTTCATATAAAACTTATTTTGAATATATATATTTCTTGAACATAATTGCTTGATATGTGTTGAACATTATCCATCAACAAAATTTTCTCTAAAGATTAAAAAGACGGATTAAAAAGCAATGATATATAATAAGCCCATTGTAGAGAAGTGACGAACCTACGTCATCACTATTTGATGTCACGTGATGCAAAGTTGCCAATTTGCTAAAAATATAACTATTCAAATTATTTCTAAAAACCCTTCAAAAATTCATAACTTTCTTATTTATTGTCCGATTTTGCTCAAACTTTTTTTGATATGTTCGTCTAATTTTTGCGCTTTTAATCAAACCAAGTTATTTTTGGCCTGGAGTAACCGTTTAAAATGACAAATTTTAGTTAATAATCCCAAGTCTGTTAATTATAGAGGACTGTTCTGATTTATGGCCTGTTTCTTGAGTAAGGCATTTTGAACAAAGCATACTTACATAGAATAAGCTAAGTGCAATTTTGAATCGGAGGGAGTTGAAAAGGTGATAAAAACTAGTCCAACCTTATGAGACTGAAAGTGGCTTGAGGTGAAAATGTTATGTTTCTGCTTCGTCTAGTCTGGCACTAAAGCTTATGAGAATGTGTAAATTTCCATTTCCATGCCTTTGAGCTGCTCATATCATTTTAGATAGCAAATTTAAATTTAGCAATCATAAATTGATGAAAGTATTTTAAACGATAGATTTCTTATAGTGATCATCAGATCAAAATATACCACACATGTAGAGCATTACAAGACTTAAGTATTGAAATATTGAACTACATGTACATGTATATGCGCTACATTGAGCTACAATTTATAGACACATTATTCTTAAGCCCGTATTTGCTGAATTATGAACCTGAAATTATACAGGTACAGTCACTTTCCAATGAAAAGTATAATTCTTACACAAATTTAAATATAAAGTTCACATATCACAGTTTGGATACCTAATTGATATACAACAAAACATATTTATCATTCACTAATTAATGAAATTACAATACAAAGTTAAGACTTCCCAAAATTTGATTCCTGATCTTATGTACCAAATCATGTATTTCATAAAGACATGCATGTAATTGTTCGATATGAACAGTGTACTTAAAAAGCAACAGTTATGAATAATGTACCTGTCCAAGCAGCAACAAACATGCTATGTAAACATTAGAGAATATATAATTATCTGAAATTTTTGTATGAAATTCATTTAGATTAAAATGTGATTGCCAGTGTTATTTTTTTGTATGAGTAAATAATGTTAAAGGGCATCCCATAATATGAAGCAAGATATTTCCTCTTTACTCTCCAATCCTATCATTTTTTATTGGAACTTCACATAATTTGGTCAACTAGTATTCTTCAAAATATTCTCATTGTCAATAGCCAAATCTGACTTGTATGAGTGGAAATTCTGTCCAGTAGCCTACCCTGTTCAATGGAAGCATTGCAGTTGAATTTTCCCACTGATTAGATGGTTGGCTTCTTAAATCATTACTCTTTATCCAGGATATCCCGGTGAGAAGTTCAAAAAGTGGTCGAAACGGAACAATAAAATCATGGAAAAGGCTATCAGGTTACCGTTTGTGGCTCTCTGTGGCACTCGTAAGATTGATAACGGTGTTAAAAATGTATGGATGTGGTCTCTCTCTCGTCTACATAAGCCCCTCTGGTGTGGGAAGCAATGTGGTCCAGATTACCAGACTCAGTTAACGTCACACCCTGGAGAATATGTCTTTGGGAGGTGAAGGGAGGGGGGGGGGGGGGGGGGGGGGGGAAAATTTTTCCCACCCCCCGGGGGTCCCTTGAATTTT
>BQKZ01000005.1:87748-110562 GCA_036244855.1 Temnopleurus reevesii
AAATCTATTTATTTGTTTATTAGTTTTTGTTAATTCAACATATTGTCAGTGGGTTTTAACTACGATTATACAGAGTATCATTTCTTGCATCAAGATCAGGCTGGATATGTATGGCCGCTCAAGAAATTGCTAAAGTTGCAGCCATCTGAAGGAGAGACTACCGATAGGCCTGAGCCAAGCAAACTCATCACTAAACTGACATTAATAATTTATGCCAAGAGGTGAGGGAAGATGACTTGGGTATTCTGTCCTCCGCCATCAGCAAAATTCAACCCGACTCTCGGCTCAGCCGATACATCTTTCTAGATATTTCCTCTTTTTATGCTTTCCTCATAATGAACATGAATGGATGTGAGAAGCCTTATGTTTATTCAAAGACATTTTGAAACCACAATTCAAGTGCGCATACTGCTAGTTTTCGATTGCAAGAGGGATGCTTTTCCACTTTGTGTGATTATCTGTGTAGGTTCCTGTTATATTCCTCACTGGTTTTTCATACTTGACAAAAACAATTTATGACATAGAGACTATACTATGTGAAACATTTTTTCCATTGAAAATTATGTTCACATTGTTGTATAGTGAAATGATAGTGCTATTCATTTTTCTTGTCACAAATTTAGCTGACTATTCCAAATGATTTCTGCTATGATCTGATTGTCTGTATCTGCTTCAGAAGAGGCGACCTGAAACGGTTAGAATGTGAAAATTTCATCTAATAGTGTTCTAATGGTGTGTTCTCATTTGAACACATTTCTGTAGAATTCAACAATATTTGGGAGTTACAGGAAAACATCTCTCTGGCAAATGAGATACATTGTCTTGCGAGTACATTGTAAGTGGGACATCCATGTCTGGTATTTGAGCTTGGATTCATATGAGCACGATATGGATTTGAGCAGTAAAAAATTTAGAACTTGTACATGTGCACTGTGTGATATAATACCATTTTATAGGCTATTGAATTAACTTTGAAAGTTTGCCCCACAATAAATGATTTTCCTTTTTGAACTTTTGTTAATTTTCACTCTGCGTACTAAATTCTTCAGAGCAGGTTCAATATATATGGAGTATATAAATTAATTGGACAATATTTCCTGTTTGAGAATTGTGTAATTGTTTCCCCTTCCTTCAAATTGAGCGGTGCATGGACGAGGCATGAACCTAGCTGTGTTTTTGAGGCCATTGTGAAACGACTCTCCTCTCTATAGGTCATGTGACCCTTGAGGTTCACTCAGCGAACGTTGGGGCAAAGGCAGGCCGCTTCCACATTGCAGTTCCTGCGTCACCTCGAACATACCTTTCTGTCAGGAGTAGCTGTAATTCACCACAGAGGTCTCAAGTGTAGACTACTAATTGGAGCTTCCTCAGGTTGTGTGATGCTTGACACAACTTGCTAGTTTAGTTTTCAGACATGGCTCTGCCAGCTGTTATATACGAAACTGTATCTGAACATTGTAGACTAGAGCTACACAAATTTAGCAGAATTAGAATAAATAATACTAAAATATGGATTATTAAGATAATGTAAATTATGCTATAAAACTGGGCCTTTATAGGGGAATTATAAAAAGGAATTGTGGCATTACTCAAAAAGGTTTTTGAGAAAATTTAAATGAGATCATAAATAGCTTGATTTTTGTCCATGCTTAATGATTTATTTAGGAGTAATTTTCAGTATTCATTCAATCAGCAATAATTGTAGTAACTTTCTATTTTCTTGAAATGTGAATTCTGGCATAAAATATGTAGCCCATTTCATGAGAAAATATGTTTTAAAATATTCCTGTTTTGATGTAGGCCTACATGTACTTCTATGTAGATATGTGAAACAGAAAGATAATAACTGTTAATCGAGAAGAGGAATTATTTTTGCATTATGATCAATATATCTGTTCTAGTTTGAAAGAATAATGAATCGTAACCTGAGGAAGTTTCATTTTCTAAGAATTTTCAAATATGGAGGTTGTTGTAATGTTAGGTCCATGAGGGAGGAAGCTACAGTGAGAGGGGCGAGCTGCGAGGGGAAAAGTTTGATGAAAGGAGTGAAGTGCAGAGTGAAAAATGCATTTACAGGCTGCCTTTGATTGTGATCCTATTTCAATCTGTATTTTACTGTGTATTTGTTCTATATTTTATCTTGTATTTGTTAATAGTTTTATCTATTTTTAAATTCAGACTGAGTTTAACCTTGAATTTAGAGTCATGAATCTATAGATTTAATTGAAAATAATAAATCAAACATTAAAGGAAATAATAAAAAGGTGGGGAGGGGGAGGTGACGGAAAGAGAAGGGAGAATCACACACACACACACACACACACACACACAAAAAAAAAAAGATTTCAATGTTTGAGAATGTTTTATGAACATTGCTGAAGTCACAAAGAAGGCCCTACATGTAAGTTGAGTCAGAATGCGACCATAATAAATCATAACTATCCCATCCCCTCTCTGTCACTTCAAAGTGAGATAGCGATTACTCCCACAAAGGAAATGAATGCCTGTTATTGTAGGAAGTAATTGGAATGGGTGTAATTTACAGCCATATCATTAACTCTTTTGTCCCACTAACCTTACAGACGAGCAATGATGAGCCATCTGCCTTCCCTTCTACCATTCTCTACAGGTCCTTGCCCAAACACACCAATGACATTTAGAGAATGGCCAAGGATTGCTCCGACAATGTTTATCTCTTGAAACTTCATTCAAAAATACATTTGACAGAAGACATTCACAAGGAATGGAATTTATCATTACCATAAGTGCCTGTTTTTTCTTCTTTCAGATTCCTAGTGCTGTTTGATTTTAGGAGACAAGCATTTTTTTCTTTAACACTAAAATATGAAAATGAAAATGTTTTAAACAGAAATTTTCTCAGTGGTGTACAGTGTAATTTTCTTCTTTTTTGGTACTGTGGTGGCCAAAATTCCAACTCATGAAATATCAGGAATATAATTAAAACATGAAAATGATTACTGGTCACTTGGTACCCAAATGTCAAAATAAAAGTTTGCTGAAACAGGAGCTTGGGATAATGCTATATTGCACTATATTGATTGAAAGTGAACTTTGCCTCAAAATTATCACACATCAAAAAACAGGCTCGACAACTTGACTACATGAAGACTACACATTGGTCAATGTACACCTTCATGGATTAATGTTAATATTTTCATCACTAGAATTTCATTGAACTGTATAATTGAGGACAACTAATTGCTATCAAACTGTCGAGGCTTTGTGGAAGGAGATACTCTTGCAAGTCCACATGATATTGAATGGTTGAATGTAGAAAAACATCCTTCTTCACTCCCAATCATTCATATGTTCATGAATTTTTAAAAATGTATATGTATGCAACAAATACTATAAATGTTTCTTTGTTTTGAGTTTCAATTAATTTCAACAAATATTTGTCAAGAGATTTACTGTTTTTTACGTAACAAACGTGACACTGTTGTGGAATTACTTAGATACAATTGTTTGACTTTTATCTTTGAAAACCTATGAGTTTTTTATTTTCATTTTTTATATTTTTTTGTAAGCATTAAATCTTGTAATGTAGGGCATTACCCTCTCCAGAGAAGCTTACATGCTTTATTAAGTGTAATGAAAAATTGATTTGTTTCTTCATTGTTGAACAATTTTCATAGTAAATTATTGAATAGCAATAATTGTTGTTTGCATGCAAATTATCCAAGGGACGAATTTGCTGCAATCAGTGATTTTTAGACATATTGCCGAAATACATGAATATGAAGACATTGAAAAATGTTTCTCTCGCGAATTCACATTCTGTGTGCGATGTTTCACATTAATGAAAAGGGATTGCTATAATTGAAATGGAAAGTTTTCTCTTTTAATCTGATCAGTGTTGGGGAAAGGGTCACCACAGCCGCAGTATGTGAGTAGAATACTTTTAGACCAAAAATCAATGGGAATCAATAGCTGATTGTTCAATGGGATTTTACAGTTCAGTGACATCTCACTTTTTGTATAGCTTTAGGAGGATGTGGATGATTATATTTGGTGTTAGCTTTTCATTCCTTTTCTCCTTTTCTCCTTTTCTCTTTCTCTTTCATGAAACTTTGTACTGTTGTTGAAAAGTCATGGCTGGTGATGTCACAAAGCAATTTCTTGACCTTTATTTCTATAAAAACTATTGTATAATTCCATATCACTGATTATAATTCCTGTTTATTTCCACAACTGTATTTATCAATATCAGGTAGGCTGCAGTAAATTTAGCATCATATGCACATATACAGAGAGAGAGTGCTTGGCTTTGTACATGTACATTGCCAAATGTGGTTACAAAAAGCTCCACAGCCCTTCCATTCTTTAGCGCATTCTTTATCATTTAATAACGAGAATATGAGGGAGATACATGGAGGAATTTCATGAATATTTCAGAGAACATTCGCCATCAGGGCCAGCTATCATGACAGAATTGTGGAAAATGTGGAATATATGTGCATGCTTGAGAGCACTGTTAAGTTGCATAGCCATGCAGCATGCATTATGCATGTCCAACTTTGATGTCAAGATTATCGTTGAGCTGGCTGCAAAATTTATAGTCTTCGGGCTGTCCGCATTTTAATGTGCAGGGTCGCATTCAGATCGGGTTGAATTTTTTCAGATCTTTCTCCAACGTGTGTTAAAGGCAATGTGATGAGAGTTTATGTAGATTCAAAATCATAACCAAAAATTACATGTATGTCCGGAAACAATTCACTTCATCCCTTATTTTTGAGGTTCAATATACACATTCTTTTTTTAACATAAAGATGGTACATGTAAATGGCAAGATTTTAGTGTGCATTTGTACAGCTAATTTCTGTGATATATAGTTGAATTGAACATTTTTATGAGGAACTTCACACATTTTTGCTGCAGCATAGCCTATTGACAGGAGGATACTACGATAAGACATGTTTTTACATCATCACTTCACTTTAAAAAAGTATCATTCATGTTCTCATCCAGAATATTTTCTTTCAAAATGTTTTTTGTTTTATCTAATCAACATTTGATTCTCACTTCAAGGGTCTGAAAAGGGGTCTACTGGAATCAAAATGGAAATTTCTCTGATGAGATATTCTGAACACCGATTGGTGCTGGACATGACAAGTTACTGTACAGGGCCTGTACTGTACTTGTATACAGGTTGGATCTGTAGGTTATGTTCAGACACAAAATTAAACAAAAGATATGTGAGACTTAAACCACAAGGTACCAGTCTAGTACTAGATATTGATCCAACAAGACCCAGCAATTTAGATTACTTTGGTCTTGCCCCCTCTCCACCAATCAATTGTAGCTGTAAATCTCACTCATTGGGCTGGACTGGACCGGTTGTTGCCCCAGCTAATTTAGTATTCAGGTTCAAGTCGGGGTCATGTTTGTGTGGTGTGAATGCATCTAACATGTATAATGGAAAGCAAGTACGTGTCTGTACTGCACTTTAACCTGGCTGGTAATTAGAGTGGGAGAGCATGCTGCGCAGGGTGCAGGAGAGCCCACGGCACTGGCCCGCTTTTTAGTCTCTCTCCTCAGCTCTCTTCTATTCCGCTCACTCAAGTGCTGCTTAGTATGCATGCCTAACGGAGAATTAACCAGGGACTGCCGAAGACGCTGGAGAAAAGAGGTCAGGAATATGGAAGTGTTTTCCTTCAATATCTGAAATTCTTTTTTGTTTGAATATTTACTGCTGTACCTCATGCATTATAGTTTTTCTCTGATGGATACAGAATACTGTTCCAGATTGCTTTTGATAGAGAATCAATAGACCCACACCTCCATTTTTTATCCTATCTGTAGGCTTATAATACAAATTAGATCATCAATTTCTTTTGGCGTGGTGGTAATCCATGTGGGTGTATTATGCAAAGATCATCTTCACAACATATTAAATGATTGTTGATTTTAAAAGTCATTTTCTTAATGATCATTTTAGAATATTCTGGTTCAAATCCCCCCAAATATCTCTTACACAAATAACAAAAACCAAGATGTGGTCGCGACTGAGCAACAAAATTATAAAAAAATAATGAACATTGCAATTGTTAACAAAAAATAATAGGCCTATATTTTCTTTGGTAGGGTACAAGAATGATCTCTTAATGGTGTACTAGACCTACCATCGTTAAATTTATAGTATCTTTTAGTTGAATTTATCTGTAGGCTTATAGTGTACAGTAACAAAATACAATTAAGAAAGGAACATTTATTTCCTGGTTACTATATTGCACAATTTTGGTAACTGGAAAGTAACAAATGAACATCATAAATGAGAGAAATGTTTCAATTGTGTCATGGACATGTTCCATTACTGTTCAGAGTCTGAAAAAGAAGGCTGTGCTGCCTTATTTTCAGTTTGAAAAATGTATCATTGAAGTCTGCAAGAAAAGACTTGTTGCCTGGAGTGAGCGGTGGTATACAGCAACCAGGCAGTCAAACCCGATGACCTCCTTTGATGAGGTCACTGCAATATCACTAAGGTGACAGGATACTGACCCCACGACCCCGCTGAACTCAACTCTCACTCCATCTCCTAAAGCAAGACTAGCCTGAATGCACAGACCCGATCTATATTCGCTGTAAACATGAAACAACCGACTAAATCGAACGTACCTCAAACATACCCAGGATCAATGCTTAACAAAACTTACCCGAGACCAGTGGCAGGTTTGAGGTAGGCTTCGAGTAGGAAAAATTGTAGTGTAAACTGAAACCGACTTCCAACCTTCTCTGAATTTGTTCTGGCACAAATTACGCCAAAGTTCATCTTTTTACTCATTTTGTACGCTATGCGATAGAAGTCAATATTTTCTTAGGCATCAGGAATAGTTTTTATTTGTTTTCTTATATCTGAACACTGGATTCTTTTAAAAGTTATAGATCTAAACGTTTCAGAGTCTCTCTAGTATAAACCGAGAGACAAAATTTACGGTAATCTTATATCCCCCGGGTGCATCTCCCGGTGGCCAGGACATAGATAAGAGATTCATACATGTACATGTACATGTATCGCTCTATTGGGCGACCGTTCACGTGAGGGTACTTTTCCCTGAGTTTTGGACATGTAGGCCTATTGGGTAAAAAATAGCTGTAATTATAGGGATGAATGATGAATGGCCACTTTCCATCAAAACACCTGATAGGGGAGATTGGTGTCTCAAGATGAGAACATTTTATGAGTGTTCACACACAAACTAAGCCAGGAGATCCCCCCATTGGAGGGGATTCCCCTGGTCACTGGGGGGATGTCTGAACAGGGTGACAGAAATCAGAATTAAAACCTTTCTGGTTGGGGATGGAGGAGGCTCTTTCTTGGCCATGTTAGGATGGTGCCACATGCAATCCCTCCAAGGGCACATAATGCCAGGTCCTGGACTGTGTAGCCAATTCTTTGTGTATACAGGGCCTGTGTCTCCGTAAGTCCAACATTTTCAGCAGTTCCTTGTTTATATAAGAGGTATCGAACCTCAGTAATATTGATCAAACTTGTAATCACTAAAAATCAGGGAGAAAAAGTGTGAATTTACACTACAAGTAATTTTAGAGGTACAATCTAGGACACTAAGGAATTATCATACCTTGAGGACACCAAATTAAATGGTTCAGTATGTTCTCAAAAAAGGCAGTCAAGATAGAGAATCTGTTGCACTTCATTTGCATTGTGCAGTTTATTCATTTATAAACAAAAGGAACCAAATTTCAAGGTGTTTGATTTTTTTATTAGAGTATTAATACATTTTCCAAAAAAGTATATGCTTTGAAAGCGTGAGCCGTACGGAAAGGTCTGAGTCTGTGAGACTAGTGCCCTTTGGAGACACAAAACTAAGGCTGATACACACACGATTTCGTACACACGTACGCACTCTACACACTTCGCAGATTCCCACCAGTCTTTTGGCCGACCTGCTCACTTGATACATCAGCTCCCAACAGTCCTCAATTCAACTTTTTACCTCAATTTTTTTTCTTTTATGACTGCCTCGCTACTTACTGCATGGCAGAAGCTGTATCCAGCGCGATCCGATCACGAAAGAGAGAGAAAGAGAGCAGGAGAGAAGGGAGAGATATAGAGAGGGGGAGAGGAAAAAGGGTAAAGAGAAGTTCTATGCAAAGTATCAACGGAGTGAATTTCACACCAGACTCTTGGTATCATCTTTTTGAATGCTCGAATTCGTCCATCCATCTGTCTGTCTGTTGCCTTAATCTGTGAGCATTGATTGATAGTTTATTTCTGTGTTGATGACGAGGAGTCGCATGTAAACATTGGAGAGAGATCAGGAGGAAGAGAGGGGTTCACTGTGCCACTGGGACATGAGGTGAGTAGAAGAGATTTTCTTTTCGCTCTTTTGGTCACTCGCTCTTCTCAAGCTCCTGTTGATTCCTGCTGTCCGACTCTTAGGCCAGGCTAATGAGCCCCCATCTTGAGTGTTGCGCTCGTAATCCATGCTATTACTCGCTGAGCACTTACTTCCAGATTTTGTTGTTGATGTCGGGGCTAGCAGAGACCTCCAGTATACAGCCCGCTGCATGTTGTTGAATGGGGCTGCTTCAGTGACTGAGCAAAGCTGTGTCATGGGTCTAGACGGATTAAGTGCCTGTGAGTACACAAACTTTGGCTTGCGTTTCCATTTTTTTGCCCAGTTAATTCTGTGTGGGTTCATGTCTGCCAAACTTTTCTTTATCAAAACAACATTTGATCGCTCATGTTGGAAAATAACTATTTCCAATGTTTTGTTCTTTCCTTTTATGTGGATGATTGATTTAATAGAGATTTTTAACATGTTCCATATCATTATGTTCTTTGCTGATTCAAGTAACACTTGTATGCTGATTTTTGTTAGTGTTCAGACTCTTTTCAAAAAGCATTTGCTACGTATTTGTGTCAATCATATCTGCTGGCTGTTTTGGTGATTTGAATCATTAAAAAAAATGATGTACTTCTTGTCTTGCTCCTTTTTGGAATGAACCAACAGAGTGTGTGATTTTTAAAAATCATGTTTGGTTTTAAAACAGATTTTCAGACATTTTTGAAAATCTACTCTATGCCTGTCATTGAAACAATATTTTCTAGCACTGACCCTATTCTTGTTTTATGTTTAAAAGAAAGTGAAAAGAAAAGAAAAAAAAGAAAGAAAAGAAATTACCATTCATTGGTATAATTTGCCATTATCCCACAGTACTGGAGAATACGATTTGCCCTATATTTGGCCTGGCCTATCAATAATGATTATTCAATGAATAGAGGTTTTGAGTTCTTAGTCTGGACTTATCAAGATTCATAGAAATATCCACCATTGTGGTTGCAAAAGTGTCAGTTCATTTACCCACAGAAGCATTTCTTTGTAGCAGCTCATGCCACTCTGTGTGTATCCATCCATTTGACCTGCAATTTGGGTCTTCATTTCATTCTGAAGTAGGTCCTACATGTAAATCAATTGTCAAGATTCATTAATAAGAATCATTCACATTCTATTTCTATATTTAGAATATCTGTAAATAGTTGGTGTTTGTTCAATATTGATGATTAATAGTTCCTAGTGTTGTTTATAACATTTTTTTAAGAAGGATGTTTTTACATATTTTTAGGAAATGCATAGCTTTATGTGTTGCGATACATACGCCATAGGCTGGGTATGTTTCAATTGGGTGATGATAATTATGTTTATAATTTTTGCCATATTAATCAAGTGTAGCTGCTTCAGTTCCTACCATTATCAGTGGGCCAGAGACAGTAGCTTTAAGTTTAATTCCTGATGTGTATACTTCATTTAAAAATAAAGAACCTTATAGAAAAAGCAAGTCCAAACGACTAGCTCCGAGTGATTTGTTAAGTTGTAGGTTGGGCTATTCACATACATTTGATAAGTGGCCCCGATCAATGGATAACAATATTGTATGCCTCTTTCATCTCTTGTGGTTCTTTACAGCTGTTTCTTTTAATAATTTGATTGAAATAGTTCATATCTTTATTTGGAGCAAGATTTTACATCGTGAGCCTATCTGTAGGGCTTTGATAAGCTACGTAGATTAGCGTGAAAAGAAAATCCACCTGGTTGGATTTATATGACATCAGAAATAGAATGATGATTTTTCTCTGGGCATAACCTCTATAATATAGATATCTTTGCAGTGGTGCAAGACAGGTGAATCAGGCTGAATATATCCATTGAGGGGCAAAGGGGTTGGGGATGGGGGACGTCATGTAAGTAATGTGCAAAAAAAAACCTCATCAGAACTTGAAAAAGATTTCATCAAGGCATCTTACAAGGCAATTTTGACAGATAAGAGGGCACTCTTCTACTCTTGCCTTCTTGCATTATACCAATTGAAGCACTGTTAATTGCTTTTTTCCTAAAAAGTTTAATAATATTAATTGTTCCATTTTTCATAACGAGACAGAATTTTAAGATTTGCCTTCTTCAAAATTTTTAGTCATTAGAATAGAAAGATAAAGGAGATATGATGAAGGTTAAAATGTAAATAGGCGAATATGGATGTGCTGAACGGAGAGATATTCCAGAATCTGAGAGGAGGGTTAAAAGTGGAAAGTGAAGCAAATGCACAAAGATGTTTACGAAATAAAAATGTTTGCTTGCCTCTGCGTTTCATGTATCTATCACTCTTCGCAGGAAACAATAACCCAGCATCGATAGTATGCTCCGAAGCTTACAACATGTGTTTGTGGCTCATTCCTAATCCATGATCTATTGATACGAAGGCTATCGTGACATGATGAGTATAGCAAACCAGCCAGCCCAGTTCATTTACCTCATGAAGTTGTAGCTCACCGAAAGAACATTGCCTCCTGCAAATCATTTTTCAATCCTACACACATAGCGTGCAATCCCTGGTTCTTTACTTCTATTTCTCTAAATTATGAAATGGTGAGGACTGTCAGCTACAGTGTATGCAGAAATATGTAAGCTCTTCATGTTCAGTAATGGTATAACCTGGAGGTAATTAATGCCTAAGTTTTTAAAATGTTTAAATATAATTATAAGATTTATGACACAGTGAATCTCTGGATAAAAGGAGTTACATGTATATTCAATTGTGAAATTCTGGAATGATGGCGGAAATAATAGAATATGAGCATATGAATTGTTAATTTGGAGTGATTTTCTACTATTTGTCTCGCTCATGAAGCATTCACATGTATGTTGGGAGTGAATCAGCTGGTTCTGATAGGGAGTGTAAGAATGAGCTTTTTATGTCTTTGAAATTACGGTTAGGCCTACATGTAGGCCTTTACACTTTTTGCCTGACAAAACAATGTTTTTTAAAGTCTCTAATAACCATCCTTCCCCAAGAAAATTTTTGTTTGTTGATAAATACATGGGAATAGATCAACCTTATGAATATTTTCAAAAAATCTACATGAATTTATGGGTTGAAACAGATTCTTAAAATATTCAGAAATAACAAAATTAACAGTCCTGCCAATAAATGTTCATGAACAATCACTGACATTTAGTTATATTATGCTCCCTTATTTATTGTTCAATTTGCCTCAAACATTGATTATTTTGTTCATGTGACTTTTTTACTCTCATTCAAAACAAGATTTTTCCGACCCAGACCCCATCTCTATTACAGGAGGAACAAATTTGGATATGAGAGCACCCCCCCCCCCCCCCTCACCATTTCTTGAGAGTCATGTATTTCGCTTCTGTGAAGTAGAAGGCTGCAGGATATCATGCAGGATCAGAATAAATTTTTAAGTTCTTCAGGCAGTAACGTTTCTTCTGATGAGATTTATGTATGGTTTGTTTATAAGAATGATTCATAGATGTATATTGTTCGTGATGTAGCGCTGGTCAGCGATTATGGAGTATAATCTATAGTGGTGCTGATGTATATGCAGTGACGTGAGTTTCATTTCTTTGTCAGACCGTTAACCACCTTTTGAGGTGAAAAATAGAGCTTTCAAAGGAGTGGTATTTTTCAAACAAGGTCAGTATGCTGGACATATTTCATTATGTTGATCGTCTCAAATGAACTATGATTTCTTTTTAACCACCTAAAATCCAAATCAATTTTTTTTGTTAGGATCTTTTTTAAATAGTTTTTGAAATGATATGATTGAGTATTCAAAACTTATGAAATTTTCCAGGAAATTATGATTTTTTTTTGCTCCCTGTCCATTTTTTGGTCTCATTTGGGTTGTATAGCTTTGCTGATTTACTTGCAAATAGGCTACATGCCTTGATATATTCACCATTTTTATGAGCGTGTTTATATTCCTGAGGAAATTTGTCACTCTATAAAACATAATGCCACAAAATCAATCATGTTCGTCATGAGACATGATTAAGAGGTGATGTGGGAAAGTGATCTAATTTTCGCTAATGTTTCATTGGTACAGAAAGTAAATGATATTGCGGGTCTAAGTATTACATAAGTAAAGATTAGGAGTCATTGATAAATATGTTCCTGAAATTTGTTGGCTGATGAACCTGAGGTGATGAAAAAGAAACATGAATCGTGTATCAATAAACTACATAAAATCTACTCCAAGTAAATGCATCCAATTTGCTACAGATTACTAGTTCACGAGTTAGATGTAGATAAATAGTTAATTTCACAATTGATGTAGGCCCTATGGAATTTAACACTGGGCTTTTTAAAAACATTTGTTCACATTTAAGAGCTTTACAAATTCACCATTTTCCATATTTGGTTTGTTACATTCAAATTACTTGTAGGCTATCTAAATCTATAGGGTAAAATCACAAACAAGATGAACATATTGTTAGTCTTGTCTTTCCTTTTAACTATAGATTCCCTTATCTATTTCTCTCTCCCTCTCCCTCATATTTTCTCTTCATCTCTCACTCCCGTCTATCTTTTCTCACTATTTCTACCAGTGGGTCTCCCTGCATTTGTCCTTTTTAATGTTTTCACGTGAATTCACTCTTTCTCCAGTTTTTATATGTTGCTCACCTTCCTGGGGCCAATTGCTCAAAGTGGTTTTAGCTATCTCCTTGGTAAGGCTTGGCCTATCTATGTTGAGGCTCGCATAAAAAGTAAGGACATCACAGGAAGAAGAGGATAACTGAGGTTCCCTTTCCTTTTTCCCCTTCATCCCATCTCCATCTCTTTTCCCATCTTTCTCGTTCTTTCCATATTTCTCATTCTCACTTTCTTCTCTCTCTCTCTCTCACTCTCTCTGTCATTCCTTCATTCCTGGGCTCTCCCCAGTCTCCATTCCTTGTTCTGTCTGGGTCTCTATCCTTGCCTGATTATTTCCTGGTAGCTGGGGAATCCATGATCACATGATCTGCCTCAAAACAAAGCCTGTTGCCCTGTCCCATAGGGCATTCAACCTTCCCTCCATTCAAGTATAGCATTTCATGTTCAAAACCACACTGCTGGGTTAAAGGTAAACACGACTCTCTCATGAGCTATCAAAAATATTCTCAGCAGGTCAAATATTTTTCAGTGGGAACATTTTCTATTTAATTATGCTCTATATTTAGCTTACTACTGTCATTGTTTTTCATTTACATCAATGGAGACTGCTCTAAAAGTTAATGAAGAAAAATCTTGTGCTGTAATGATTATTATCTTTGTTGAATTTATTTCAGATCTGTCAAATAGATTTTCTGACTTTCTTTCAATCGGTCTTGAAATAAAGCAACATGCATGTTGCATAACTCATTAAAAGTATATGACACATCAGAATGTCCCCAGAATTTTCATACCATTTTTTACCCAGATCTTCGGTGCCGGTCATGTATTACCCGAAAACACGCTCTTTTATATCATCATACAGAAAATTGTATATGAAATATGAGGAGGCAATTATCTTTTACATACTGTTATCTCTAGGTGAATGTACGACATCGACATGTCAGTTCATGAAATAATTTCAACACAACCATATTCTATATTTTAATGATTTGACTGGATATAACATTTTATAGGATGAAGAATAAATATAGGGTTGAATGACTGAGTGGACAGACAGACTGTTCGAAAATGAAACACAAAGGGAAAATACCTGTAGATAAAAAATAAGGCAACATTCAACTCGTTCAATGACCAATATGATTATGGTAAATTCTGATTAGCATTTATATAGAGGGATGAATATTTCATCATTGTGACTTTAATAGTAAAGAACAAAATATACAGAGATATGTAATTTAAACAGTCATTCGTAGTTTATCATATCAAACAACAATCTACAAACCATAATTTATGAAAATGTGATTTTATCCATTATGATGCAACTCTTAGTGATTAAGTTTATGTTTTTGCATACAAATTAAGTAATTCAGATCTAAATTTCTAACTTGTCTTTTGTGGAACCTGGATACAAAAACACCCACATAATATTTTGTGAGATAAAAAATATTTTATCTTTAGTAAGCCGTTATGATGTGAGCGTGATGTCTGAAATTTTTAATGTATCACAGTGCAGAGAATGTTCATTTTTGTAGTCGTCATTCCTGTGACTACTGCTCAACGTAATTGCATATAAACGAACTTCCCGGCTCAAGTTAATTATTTCCTAGTGAAAACAACATTGCATAGTAATTGCTGGTTCATGTAAGTTCACTTTAGTCTTATCTTCATTCCATCCTATTTTCTCAATACCAACATTGTTCTGACATTTAATTTAGTTTTGTTTTACTATGTGGCTGTTGGTTTTGTTTCGTTTGTTCATATATGATACTGAGATATAAAGTACATAGTTTTGAACATGTACTGTACATACATGTATTATGTTTATCCAAATGTTCATTTGCCAGTAATTTCATGGAAACATATTCTCGTTCAAAAGTCATTTAGTAGTTATTGACTTGTTAGACACTCTGTTTTTCTCTATTTTTGTTCATTTTTAAAAATAGAGTTATTGATTGATCTGGTACGAGTTCATTTCTGTTGGATTCAAATATTTATTTTATCTTCAATGCATGCCAGTTTACCTTTTGCATGGGTGCGTACATGTAGCTTTTTTTACCGTGAAAGCTGCCTTTCCTTTCTCTTTTCAGTAATAATATATGTGCAAATACAACTTGTAGCATGTTACCGAATATGATTGACAATGTTCGCAATTGATTTTTGAAGATTGATATTAGCTTGTTGAATCAGTGGAGCTGTTAGTAAGTAATATGCAAAGACTGTTTATTTAGAAAGGATGACAAACTTGTGTGAGTGACCTGTGGTATCCGATCCAAGGCACTAAACTGTCCCTGTTTCCCTGTAACCTTATTCTCATGTTATGCACCTATCTTTCTCCTCATTCTCGGCCATCATTCATCTCTTTAACGTAATATTTTGCTTTTCGAGTTTTAGAGAGTCTATTATTGATTCTTGATAATCGATTTGTAACCTTATCTCCTTTTAATTATTTGCAGTCATTGTCATTATAGTTATGTAGATTCTTAATTTTTATGATTTCAACATTTTCTTCAACAGTATCATTTTCTATATACTCTTAAACAAATATTTTAGGTACATCATGCTTTAGAGGCGAGACTTTCTTTGTTGATTATATTAAACTCTTGTGAATTTTGTTAGAAAATAGGAAGGAACATGAAAATGAATATTATCCAAGGTTACCAATTCAAGCTTGTACATTCTACAGCTTAAAAATTGATAACTCATGCTGTGTGGTATTTCTTGGGTCCATACTGTAAATGCATGTATATTTACCTTTTTGTGTGAGTGTTACATGCAAATGTTCTAAAGAAGTTGAAGACGATGACACTAGGGGTGAATATTCTCATTACTTGCAAGGGAAAAGGATGCAAAGAAACATTGAACCGGAAAGTTTGAATCATGTTTTACCAAAATAAAATGAAGAAAAAACTTTTGTTTTCTTTTCCTCACACTGTGAACTGTGTGAGATAAAAACAGGAAAAGGCACGAAGTAGACCGAGATCAAAGTCTGCCAGTTCACTCACCTCCTCAAACAATCGGAATGAAAAAAAGTTCTGCAAAACATTTCCTTGGCTTAATATTTCATTAAACCTACTTAAAGGTCAAATTTATCAGTTATGTGGTACATGTATGTTCTGTTTTATTATGCACTTTATTCATACTACTTCTGAATGTATAATGTCAGAACACTTCAACATATTAAAAAAAATTTTTTACAAAAATATATATATTTTTTTTTTTACTAAACTATGAATAAAATTCAATGTTTCATATTTTTTTTCAGAGAGAGATTATATGCCATTTGATTGTCTCTAGATGTTTTTAATATCTGAAATATAAGAAAGTATTTCATAATTTTATTTCATAGATAACAGACTTGTTTGATTTATAATACTTTGTTGATCGTTATTTATTTTAAATCTATAGAAATTATAAATAATTATTTAGTTGTCATGAATTTATGCATTAGTGCAAGTCTTTCTTTAACCTACAATGTCATAGTAAAAACTGTTCATGTGACGATTGATATTCCGCCAACATTTGCAAGTATATTTTTAGTACACACTTCTGTATGGACATCATGTCAAAAGCGTGATGACATCACGCTAATTAGCTAGTACAAACTTAGCAAGCGGGATATGTCAGTGGACACTATTTAATTGAGCGCTGACCAGATCTGATTGACCGGTGGTCAGTTATGATTGACTTCTGTTCATTGATGACCATCAAATGACCGCTAAGCTGGACAGTTTGGGCATGGCAAGGAAGTGTTGTTTTCAATGGCTAGTTTAATAGTGTCATGACGATGATCAATCAGATTAGAGCACACGCCCACTAACTTTGAATCACACATTCGGTACGACACTAGTCTTGTCTCCATGCTTTTTCTTTTACGACTTTGCAAAGGGAATAAAAAAGGTTGAAGTAACCCGGAGGTCCTGAACCATTAACGTGCAAATGTTGTTATCCTGGCTACACTTGGCAACCATGTGTTTCTATATCCGATTCTGACCACTTGGTTGCGGGTGAAACCGGGGGCAGACAACTGGCATCATTGTACAGAGAAATGTGGGCAAAAGTTTGTTAATTGTAGGAAATGATCAAAGGATATGAGCAATTTTCTTCTAATTGTTTACCAGGTTTTCCTTTTGGGGCTTGAAATATAGCATTTCTTAAAACTTAGGTGTTGCAATTCACTGATGTGTGTTTCACCTTTTAATACAGCTATATAAAATAAATTTCCCTTTCTACATTTACATGTACTTCCGCAGAGTCAGTAGATAAACCCAAACATATTCACTTGTCCTCATCCAACAAACCATCCCATTTTTTCCACATTTCAAAAACAGTTTTCATGACATGATTTCTTTCGATTGGAGTGTCTTCATTATCGTACAAATTGTTGTTGTTGATTATTTTTAAAGAATTTGAGTCAGGCCACACACCCAAGTTCCCCTTATCCAGAAAACTGACGCTCGTGTATCGAGGGAGGAAAAGAATTGGAGTAGTGGATGTATTATTCATTGACCTCATAAAAGTTGTTCCTTCAGCCGGGGGTTATCCCTCCAATATCTCATGATGTCTCTTGACATTTCATCTGCATAATGTAGATAGGGAATCAAAGTCCTCTTCGTTACCACCGATTCATCATTTAAGGGATGATCACTAGCCGATATGCAATTTTAACTTCATATTTTCTTATTTTGCCTCTGTGCTTGTGCCCTGGAAGCGTGCATCTCATCATCTATGCCGATGAATTATGGAGAAAGGGCCTCTGAAAGGAGAAAGATCTTGATAGATTGAATCGCACCTATTTTCACAAACAAAGAGGGTGTAAAACTTATGAATTTCAACTTTATGAAATGTAAACAGATTACTCTTCTTTTTTTTCAAAGCTCTATGAAACAACCTTGATCACTGAAAGATTGAACAGTTACATACTGGATCTGCCTTCAGGCCTATAGTGGTCGATTGTTTTCCAATTCCGTTTCACATACTGTATTTCAAAGTAAATCTTTCTATGTACATGTTAGTAGACTTTCAGTTTACTTCTTTTTTCATAAAAAAAATGAAAAAGAAGATTGTAGCCTTTTGTATTAAAAAAAAAAGAAAAACAGGAAAAAAAGTTGGATGATTTTACACAGGAAAAACTGAATTAAAGATGATTTTAATTTGATCTTTTATTTAAATCTAAATTTATACTCATGCAAACTCACCTGTTACCATTGTCTAATAGACCTCATATGACAAATGTTTGTACAACAAAAATAGTTTGACACCCAATCTATTAAAATATGTCAGGTTTATTAAATAGACTTGGCAATCAAGATTGTAGATGTGATAGCATATGAATAGAGGAAAAGTTCATAAAGGTTAAATACCTGTGTTATAGAACTCAGAAAAGTTTGTTTGGAAATATGTTTTGTCATTCAAGATTACGTTAGGAAAATTTTTACCACTTCTATGGGACACATTGTGTTGGTAATGTCATTAAACTTCATTCAACTAACCAATCAATCAATCAATCAATCAATAAATCAATCAATCAGTCAATCAGGATTATGTTTCTTCATACATTATAAAATACATTTTGGCACATTGCATTGTATTTTTTTTTCGCATCAGAGTGGCAGAAATGTAGTCTTTTTGTTCTTATTTTAGTCCTCAGTTATGGTCAATCTAAATTTTGTCATTAGAAATTGAAAACTCAACACATCTATGGATAAGATGGCATTAAAAAAAAAGAACTTGAACAGGAGAAAAAAATACATGAGTACCAGTAGGCGGTCGATTGAGATAATTGTATGCGTTGTTGGCCGCTGCATTTTGGCTAGTGTTTCCTGAGGGAATCTTTGGTGTGAAATCTAAGAGTATTGGCCTGAGTTTGGGCATCTAATGACAGGCTTGGTGATTTCATTGACCCTATTTCACGGTAGATTCATTCATTGACCTCCTAACCTCCTCACATACTGGAGAGCTTGTTGTAGGATGCACGATGGCCTCATCACAAACAATGCTTATCTCGATGGGTTCGCATCAAATGGAGTCGGGCCTCTCACACCTTCTTACGTTTCTCAACCGAGTGATGTGAAAACAGGGATGACTTGAAGAAATCATGAAGGATTTGCTCTGTAATTGAAGGTGCAGTACATACACTTGCAATAATTTCAAGGCAATAACAATATCTCCTAGGACTATATCCTTTGTGTGAATATTTGTAATGGATGTTTCATGAAACATTGTCTGTGGGTCTGTTTCATTGAACCTGCATTTGCATTATTTATGGAAATGTGTACAGATCTGTTGTATGGCTTGTTGTTTCAAACTTGTGATCAATTGCATGTTGCTGTTGATTGGCACGCACCAATCAAAATCCTTGATTTATCTGCGTTTTGAACAGAGTGCAGACCTTGCACGAAGGGAAATATACAGATCAATTTCCAACATATAATGCTGTTGATTTGCAATCGATCGCAAGTTTCGAACAACATCCCCAATTTAGCATTATACATTTTTATTGGGATATAAAACAAATTTGACCTAAACTGTAGAGGTGGTTGAATGAGAACTTGCCCAGGCTCTCGCTTGTATTGGTTGTTGAACCTTGCCCGAAGTTTGTACACAGGTCTATACTCTACGGCAGCACTGAACCGTGGAGATAAAGCTGTATTGCCGAATCAACGACCAAGGTTGTAGAATTCATTGCCCTTTATATACAAACTTTTTCCTGAAAACGCAAAAGTTTGCTCCATGACTTGATGTGTACGTACATGTAGATGATTGTGATCTAGCGTTCGTACACCTCAAATGGCTTTATTAGGGTCAAGGTTTGGATGTGATTCTTACGATATGATATACATTGTACTATGTAAATGCATGATTAATGAGTTTACTTTTGAATAGCGAGTGGTTTACATAGGTATCGTATTAGTGCTACATATTATGTACATTTGTTTTAATCTTCATGGTATTGATAAGTGATGTAAATTTGATGAACATGCTGTGTAGCAAGTGTTATGTGTTAGCGTGTTATTGAACATGCTATTGCTAGATAAATACTTTTGATCGATTAAACGTCTATCCAACTTTTTTTTTCTTTTTCACTGAAGAAGACCTCTGCTGTCCTGTTTTTTTTTTTTTTGGGGGGGGGTGATCTTTGTCATTACAATACATGTATCTCTGAGAACTCAGCTGATCAGTTATCATCATTCAAAAGATCAAGAAAGAGTGTGTTCAAGTTTCATTTTTTCTCTTATTTTCTTACTTTTAAGGTTCTGGTCGTGTGAAAAATTGCACTTGGTATGATCCACATACGTGAACATGTGATGCCTAAATGTAGAAATAGAATACACTGAATTTTGAACCAGCATCAAAATGTCAAAATATCGGTATGCTACTTTAAAACATTAGCTTTAAGTGACTTGAAATACGATCCAACAATAATTCAATACCATTTTTCCTTCAAAAGTTTGTAGTATTTTTTATTTTTATTTCAAAGTCCCTGGATGCTGATAGACTGTATGCCTGAAATAGACGCGTCAATGATGGATTGACGACAATGAATTGATTCAGTTTCAGGATATAATCACTAAATGTCTTCCGAACAATTTAAAGTCATAATTCGCTTATAAGTATTTTTTGAATATTTTCTGCTCAGTATTCATGGTATGTGATGAGTAGTTTTCTATACAAATTTGCTCTCGTCATCCATTTTTTGTTCCACTTGAGAATCGGTTTTTGACTTTTTCATGGATATTGTTGTTGATTCACTCTGTGCAATGATTTTCTTTCACGCTGATCATGAGAACATTTGTCAATAATCTAAATTTCACTATCCAATTTCATGCATGTTACGTATCTGCTCTTCTATGAGTAGGCTGTATGCCTTTAGGACCGACAAAAATGGAATTCTGGAACATTCATGCATTAGACGGACATAAGGGTGAAAGTTTGCTATTTTATTCTGTCGTCATTGAAACTTTGTTTGAGAATTCAAACTTGTAACATGTAAATGTACATGTATGTACTTGCACTGGTTTGCCATTCTTTGATTATGCTATACAGCACCTTTAACGACGCTGAATGTTGCGTGCACTTTTTTTCTGGAGTGGTTGAGGGATGTGAAACTGATACAAGGAAAAGAGCCCTTCTACATTTCACTTGCCCTTATCCTCACCAGGTCACTATCCTCAAATTGGACTTCTCAAGTTGAATGAAATAGTTTAAAACTTTCTACCAGCAACATTTATATGTGACTTCAGTTGACACCGGGTGCCAAAGAAGTACCAACACAACGGGGAAACGTGATAGCATTTCGCCTCTTAGATTCTGGTCTGATCCAACGGAAAGTCCACACATTTTTTTTATGAATGTGCGATAAATTTCATATCATTGTTGATCACTCTTTCAATGCAGAAGCTGAAGGATGGATTACAGTTTGATTTTACAACCAATTCATTGTGCTGTGTTTTCTGATTTGTGAAGGTAATTTGGGTGAGAAATGGGTTAGTTATGCCTGTCATTTGGGGAAAATGAAGAAAGATAGAGGTAGTGCTCAGCAAATGCTAAGGAAAATTTGTGTGCTTCAAATGCCATATCAGATATTTATTTGACTCATCTAACCAATTTTTTTTTGTCTGCCCCTCTCTCTTTTCCTCTCTTTCCATCTTTTTTTTTTCTCTATCTTTTTTTCATTTCTCATTGCCTCTTTCTTCTGTCCCACATGTTGCCTCACTGTATCTATTTGTCCCCATCTCTCTCTCTCTCTCTCTCCCTCTATACCTCTCTCTCTCCTCTCCTCTCTTTCCTCTCTCCTCTCTCTCCTCTCCTCTCTTTCCTCTCTCCTCTCTCTCTCTCCCTCTCTTTCTCTCTCTCCCTCTCCCTCTCTTTCTCTCTCTTTTCTTTCTCTCGATATGACAGGATCCTGTCTCGCAAACAAGGGAGTGTGAATGAAACCAGGGCTCAAGCTCCAATGGGGAAGTTCATACAGCTCTCTGACAGTGTGTTCACAAGATGGAAGAACTGTATGTCACTGCTGTCCTTGGAGTCCGATTCAGAGATGGCTGAATTTCTCCTGAACAGGTAAGTCTAGAGATCTCAATATCTTGATTTCTTTGTTAACGCCACGTAAAAGTAATATGGTGGGGCTTCATAAATATCAAGGTCCTCGGAACCAGGAAATCACCTTTCTATATTGAATCTTAAACCTGGTATCATGGTTGAAATATATACAAAAAATTGGAACTTTCAAAATTATACTAAATTGTTAGAACAAGTGCTTGTTCACCAGCGCTTACAGCCTTTAACTTTCTTTTAAAGCTAGCATAAAATATAGAAGCACTAATATAATGAACTCATCTTTAACAAGGTGTTTTTTGAGGCCCAACATTTTGCATTTTACTGTATTTCAGCTGAGGTTGGACCATGTTAAACATGTGTCTTTTGGTTGATATAGACATGTTTATCCAGTAGATAAAAAGATTTCTGCTTTATACTTGTACAAGAGATTAGATGAGGAATATGAACGTGCAAAATTTATGTACCATTGCACTTTGATTTATCATGAAAAATAATCATCTGTACTATATGTGTGCTACACAATATGAATGGAGCGACAGATCGTCAGCAATTTCTGTAGCTGAGAGCCAGACCATAGTTCCTGCGTCAAGAGATTTGCTTGAGAGGGCAGAAAACAGGATTGAAATCAGAGATAGATAAAAAGGGAGAGAAAGGAAAAGATGCGGGGGTGGGGGCGGAGGGGGGAAGGGGATCTTGACCTTCACGTTCATATAGATTTTAGTGTTCTGAATGACCTTTCTACAAGGTTTCTTCTTGTGAAAATTTACAGTATTAGAAAAAAAACTGTCTGGACTCTGGGGTTTTTTTTTGGGGGGGGGGGG
>BQKZ01000005.1:111506-158011 GCA_036244855.1 Temnopleurus reevesii
GGGGGGGGGGGGGGGGTGGAAATCACATTAGCGAATATTTTGATGGAATAATGAAATTAAAAATCAATTTCCCGACTTGGAGTCACGGTTTCTGGTTCCTTGTGGAGACATGGGCATGAAGTGGTGATACGTGCTAAGAAAGCGGAGGTAGAAGGCCATCAAGTAATTCACGATATTCGAGATACTTTGATAGAAATATGAAAAAATAAATTCTTAACCTACCTTTGATTGCTAGTATCATTGCTTGTGGAGATGCAGTACAGTTATCATAAGTATCAGTGTAAACTAATGGCAATCAAGGGGGGGGGGATGAAATCACATTTTTAAGGCCATCATGCAATGCTTGATATTCAGGATTTTGGGAAAACGAAAGAAAAAGATTAATTTCCCAAGTTTGAGTCATTGTTTATGGTTCTTCATGGAGATATGGTTTTTAGATCAAGAGCAAAGGCATCAGCATGAAGGCTAAGAAAAGAAATGAAGTCAAGTCAACCCAACTTTTTTAATGATTTTTTCTGTTCACCCTTTCTATGGAAAGCTCTCATGCTATTAAGTTGTAGGCGTGAAGGACTTTCGGCCTACCCATAAGTCCAATGAGTGTGTTTTTCTGTTGTAGTTTCTTTGCTGCCCTTTTGAAATGTCAAATGCATGAAAAGGGGAATTGGTGGAAACGTATTGAGGTTTGTTTCGCAGTTTCTTCTTCCTCTTACTCCTCATAAACCCACCCACTTGGCATGCTGACCCATGTGAGATTGCATTCACACTCGTGAAACATTGAGAATGGAATTAGTCTTAACACAAGACAGTGATCATGATCTTGCCTTGGTCAGATCTCCAGACTATCTTATCAATTCTTCAGAAATGAGTCTTCCAAGCTCTAGATCTCTAAAATTATTTTTTCCTTTGTCTTCTATTAAAACAGCAGTGTATTCAACAGAGTGGTCCAGTGTGTTCTGATTATTCATATTGAGAAGATCTGAATTTTGTATAGGAATTTCACTGTTCGGAAATCAATTATAAGATATTTGCCTTTGTTTTCAGAAATTCGTTTTTCTAAATGGCTTTTCACAAATTTGAAATGAAATTGGCGTTAAAAGAAGAGTCTACCCCAAAATGATATCTCTTCAACAGGAGCAGAAAAATCAGATAAACAGAACAAAAAAAAAGTTTTAGAAAAATTGGACAACTAAAATAGTTATGAATGTTTAGATATTCAGGCAAATTTGCAATTGATGATGTCACAGGCGCACAACTCACTATTTACATGTACTGTATTTATATCAATGTTTTAAAATCTTCTTTTTTTTCTCCAGAAATATAATTTACTCAAAACTTCAACTGTATGATATTTTCAGGATAGATATGAACATTCCTGATTTGCATGTTTACATCCCTACAAACTTTGTATCTTTCTATAGAAATGGTGAATTTTGCATCATAAATATAAAGAAAATTCTGGTTAGTTGTGCACCCATGATGTTATCAAATTGGCTACATGTCTGAAAATGTTCACTGATTTGCCCATTTTTTCAAACCTTTAAAAATTCATTACTGTCTTATACTTGTCTGATTTTCTTCAAACCGTTTTTGTTCTGCTAACCAATTTTTTCTGCTTCTTATAAAGAATTATCATTTTTGGGTAGAGGCTTCTATTATTAAAGCATTGAGTTTGATAAAGCCGAGAAGAGAGAGAGCTACTGTTAAACTGCTTTCTTGAAGCATCCCTATATATATATATATATATTGCCTGTACAAGCTTTCTCTTTTGGGCACTGTACTGAAAAGGCCTCCATAGATCTGTAGGTTTTCCGGAATGGCTCCTGTAGGCCATATACAGTAGGCCTATATTTACCAAGAAAATCTCAAGTTGTTCATAATTTCCCTTTCTCAGAACGAATTAGAGGACTCTTTCTGTATACCCTACATGTCCAGAAGAGTATTGTCAGGAGTGACCACTAAATGAACCCCAATCGCCACCATTTATATGCCCATTGTTCGGCCAGAACTAAGCCTCTTCTCCCTGCGTGTTACTATGAAAATGAGGCACTTGATGTGCAGCAGAACTGCGGTGCATTTCCTGCCGATACTTAGACCTTTATTTATTGAAAGTTCAATTTCTTTCTTCATAACAGACAAATATAGGTCATTGAATCTTGGAGAGGCCAACAAGTTTGGTGATACATTTCTGTTGTTTGGATTCAATTGTCTCTTTGCTGCCACACGAGGCGTTTAAGAAATTGCCATTACATTTTATACAAGCATTGGTTTTGGGTCATTTGTGTCAAGAATTGATCATTTTATTCATTCCATAGACATTTCATTCATTCAAAAGTGACAGATAATGGCTAAGAGCTTGATCAACAGAGAATCAAACTTCTGTTATAGAGTAATACTGATTACAGAAATATCACTACATGTACATAAACTTTCAGTTGCTCCCATCATTTCCAATAAATTTATTATTTGTATCATGCTGTGTTGGTAAACTCAATGACCTATATTGGTTTTGCTGTTTACACTCTCTCTAATCATTTTAGTCTCACATACTTGTTTGTGTGTGCATCCGAGAAGTCTTTTTGTAACTTTAGTGCTGTAGGTCAAGGGAAGATTTCATCTAGACTATTTACACTGGTCAGTAAAATCTTCAATGTGAAGCTCAGCAAACTAGGATGTTGAAATCAACTTCTCTTTTACAAAGTTTAATCCCAAAATGTAAAAAGTTGCAGGCTCTATAAGCCCTCTCCGTTGAAACAACTACCGGTATGTGATCGAAAACACTTAGAAGCTAATTCTACTAGTGCTATTATAAAATTTGTATTTAACTTTTAGCTTACCAATGTAATGGTCGATTAAGTTGTAATTCTGATGTATCTGAACACAATTGTTTAGCAAGTAATGATGATCTAGCAACCAAGTATTTGCAGTATTTATTGTACATTTAGGTGCAGTAGGGAGTTGCCGCCAGTGTATTGTAGAGAATGACATTTAAATTTATCACTTTTTCATATATGGAGCAAAACAAAGCAGTATGAACACAGGCATAATTGTAGGTCAAGGTTTAATCTATACCCAAGATTCGTATTCAAAGTTACTTGCAAACTTCCAAGGCGCAACTATAACTATACTGTCTGGAAATGAATTTATTTTGGTCCCAACCCTCCATGATTCATGTTGTTGGTGCCTTCGTTGACAAACTTGGCGGAGGATTGCTTGTAGCGGACTAGTTTGAGCTGACTCACAGGCCATGGTTGCAACCAGTGTCGGCTCGTCACGGCCGATTGCTTCAAGGGCTGAAGCCATGGGCCTCTGACAATATGGGCAAGTCTTGAGCAGAAGAAACAAGATCTTTATGATACACTAGCAGATCTACCCATTTGTGTAGTTTTGTCTTCCTAATAACTTTGGGGGAAAAGACAGTGATGAGCATGATTTGAATGAAATATTTTTGCACGCCCCGGTCAAAAATTCCTTTGGCAGGGCTGTGGTACTTAAGCCGCTCTCATTTTTTTTCTTTAGTTTAATACAGGTCTGCTAGTGTGAATATACTATGCTACATAACTCCCCCTTCCACAGACATACACACACACATTTAAAAGTATAGCTGGACCATTGGAAATCCACGTTTTTTTTTCTTCAAATATTCGTAAATCTCAAAAAAATCCAAAGAATGTTTCATTCACACTAAATGGAAAATATGATACAGTGGTGATTGCGATAATTTGGTTTGTCAAACTGTATTTATATATACAAAGTTTTTTTTTATTATTAATTTATCTATTGCGTTAACGACAGTCGTTTTTTTTGTGCGTTTTTTTGTTTTTTTTGTTTTTTTTTTTTTTTTTGCCGTATGTGTACATACAAATGAGAATTCACAGAAAATATATTTGATAATAACCTTTTTTTAATAATCAAACTCAGTTAAATGTAATCTAGATCTACTCAATAACAATAACTCAAACAATCTTTACGTAGCAAATAAATGCGAACTCACACACCGCAGACAATACCACCGATCGCTCTGCCCATTCTGGGCCGATGCTCACCCATGCGAAGGCAATTAGCACACCGTAGAACATGTAGAAGTTTAGAGAGGTCACACCCGTGCATTCTCCTCGTTTTCGCTGAGGTCTGAATTTACGAACTGCGTACACCTAGGTGATATTGATGAGGGCGCAGCGAATGAAAGTTACGAATTGTGAAATATAAAATCATAATTGGGCATCGACAGTAATTGTTAACAGTCTAAGGTTTCTTTCTATTATCTAAAATGGGGGTAATCTGAGAAATTTGGAGACGATTGATGTAATAGATTGAGAGAAATACGCAGCCAAACAAACAAACAAACATCAGACAAATTTACACACAAGATTTATAGGTGAATTATATAGTAGGATTTGTGTATAATATTGTTCTTTTGTGATTAAAAATGCTAGTCAAACAATTTTCATGTTGGATGGAAAATAGTATTAGGGGGTGTTGTTCAAAAGTTGCAATTAATTGGAACGCACCAATCAAGATCATTGTTTCTCGCATGTCTTGTCAAGCACAGACAATGCGCGAATGAAAATGCGTGTTCCAATTTGCTTAGAACTGATTTGCAGTTGACTCGCGATGAATTGCAATTTTGTAGCAACTCTCGCTTACTCCAACATTGGAGGTTTACTGTATGTATCCAGAACCCTAGGTTTTAAAACTTTTTAGGAGTTTATTTTTGGGATGTTTTATGTCAGACTGCATTCAGAATATTGACATTAAAAACTGCCAGACTGTTTGGAATTACAGAGGACATCCTTTCAAGAAAACTAAACTGTCATCACGTACATGTATTCCAAGATGACAATTTTCAACATTTGGTGACATTTACTAATAGAATTCTCCGCCAAATGAACAGACTACGCGCACATAAAATATCATCGACCTCAGCTTGTTTGCATTAATTCCAAATGTAGTCATGGTAACATCATGCTATTTCTAATGTTTCATCTCGCTTAATATGAGTTGTTAAATTACAGTATATGCAGTCATACTCTGTAAAGATCACTATTTTGTGCATTTTTGTGGAGTGATTTGTATTTTAAGAGAGATATTTATGTTTACCTTTTCATTACTGCAGTGCCCATTTTCAATTTTTTTACAATTGGAATGTTTATTAGATAATTACACATATGAGGCCTGAGGTAAATGCCCTTACCACTGAAAAATGAAGGAATACATATACACTGAAGTCAGAAAAGCTGCCTATGTTATATTGACATTTTAAGATTAAGAGGCAACTAAATCCCCGCCATCGACGATTGGTGATTTCAAACAATAGCTCACGATATTGTCGATATCGAAAAGTTGAGGTTGGGAAGGTGACTTCCAGTTTGAAAAGGTAATGAACGTGTGACGTCTTTCATTTTGGAAAATGACAGATTTTTCTTCCTTAAACGTCATTGGAGGTACTTGGTAGTGTATCAAAGAAACACACCATGGCGTAGGCTTAATAACAGAACATATTAGGAAATATTTTTGAAATAAGGTCTAAAATAAAAATAATTTTCAACCTAAAACATGGCAAAGTTGAACACATATGCACAACTGTCCGTAACGGAAAGTGGGTATCCCGACTCTCATGACTTATTTAGGGCGAAAATTGCGTAGCGCCATCTGTGGTTCTTGATTTCTTTTGTTGTTGGTGGCTAGAATTAGGGAGCTACATATGTACTTATTTGGATATGCGGCAGGAAAAAATTGAAATAGTGCAATATTAAATTTCATTACTCAATCAGTCAAATCAATAAATGACAACTTTGTAACCTAAAATGTATATTGTGACATTTTCGCAAACATAATTAACATTAAGACACTGTGATCACTAATTCTTAACTGTAAGGGAATATCTGCTAAAAATTGTTGTCCACTACAGAAACAAAAAGATGCATATATGCTGTAGGTATAAAGATGTTTGCATATTATCAAATCCACATGTGAGCGGGAAGCTTTGATGGGCATCAGGGAGGGCGTTTACTGTTCCGGCAGTCCCTTGGCTACGCTGCGGCATGAGATCCGTAGATGTCAAGTGTTCTAAGGGAGCGATACTTGCTACAAGCCTATTTCGCTAGGACACTGGACAAGATCCTTTAATTGCTTCCTGATTGCATAATTGAAGATTTCCATTCATTCACAGTCTCATCTTGTGATACACCTTTAAAATTGTATGTTTGGTTTTTGTAATAATCATTTTTGATAGATTTGCAAAGCTAGAATATTCTGAATTATCTGGCACTGAATGTCCTAGAATCAGGGGAAAAATAGAATTAAATCTAGTTTTGTGTGCGGCAATAAAGCAATGTTTGAATTACAATTGTAGAGCATTGACCATATATAATATAAATTGAAAACTTTATTTAAAAAAAATCAGGGCAGCATGATTATTAGAATTAGATTTTGGGGGAAATTTTTTACTATTGGTAAAAAATACTATTCACAAAGTGTGAATCTGAACTGAAAAGATATTCAGCCGATAACCTCTCTGTTGACCGGCTGCAAAATATTATACCTTACAGAGAGATTGAAAACGTGCCGTTTAAGTCAAATCCAAATGTTATTTTTCAGATCTTTGGAATGCTTTGATTCATATCTGAGACCCATGCGATGCTTAAACGACGCCCCACCCCTCTTGATTTTGAGATAAAAAGAGTGAAATTGGGATATAGGAGTAGAGTGGCTGTCGCAAGGAGACAGGGGTAAATGATTGGATACCTGGAGGTGTTAAGAACCCCCCTATGGTGTCTACGCCGTGCCTTTTCTTCACTTTCTCTCTTGAAAGTGATCTGTTTTTTCACATGTGCTCAAAGTCTGGCAGCCGCTACACTAACAATGCCTAGTTTATAGTATGCAGACTCTTACAAAGGATCATGTAACCACCTTTGACTGAAGTTTAGATAGATGGGTGTGCAATGTGAGAAGAAGATGAACTTCTGTTTTAAATTCACACGTGATATTGATCGTAAATCATCATCCATCAAAGAGATAGGTTTTCCCCCGAGAAATGATTTCTGTGAAACCCGACCATTAAGAATCTGTGAAACTGTGGAAGGTGACCCAGGATATATTCATGTAGGCCTACATGTACCAGTAGATCATAAGCTTGATTTACAAATGTTGTGACAATTAAGTATCTTGCCCTAGATTTGATTTTTAATTCATTCAGTTCTTTTTATTCAAGCTTGCATAGCTTCTGTGTATCGCATAATTCTGTAATATTAATATCAAGCCTATTACATGACGCTGTCTTTTTCAGTCTTTACATTATCATCTCTCACTAGGTCAACATTTCACTGGTCTGTTGCCATTCTTTTGTCATCTTCTAATGTTGTAACTAATAGGTCTTTGTTTTGTTATTAATAGACTTTGCCTGCAAGTGCAACAGTAATAAGATGATATCACTGTTTTTAATGTAAAAGGAAGACTGGATAAATAGATAAATATTAGATTACCAATTGGTAAGGATATTGTTGCATGAAAGTCATGTCATCCATGCCTTGTGAGACAGGGCAGTATGCATGCACGTAATACCACATATTGAAACCATTGATTCACTGGGCGTATGGCGATAACATTGGAGAGGCTTTTGAACTCACTCCACTTAAAACCGATTGATATAGCAGAATGATGTATCGGGAATCTCGCACCATTACTTTCAAGACATATGATAGTGACTTTGCTATAATATCCACTCTGCAAGCAGGAGCTCATTGCCGCAGCCAGCGCGGCTTCTCCGTGCCTTCTCCGAGAAACGTATCAACAAAGCGAGTTGTTGGAGGAACATCTGGATGCAGATATCATTTGAGCTTGATTGATGGAGACATATTGGTGTGAGAGGAGGAAAGTGACATTATTTGGGCCTTCCAGTATCACCTCAATCATAGCCTTCATTTCAGGAAATTTATTCTACGCTTTTTGAGGCTTCACTCAGGATTTGATGGTAAATTTCTACAGCGGATTTTTGTTAGCGTAACAGACATTCACAAAATATTATAAATCAGTCAAATTTATTTCATGTAGCTTATCTATGAAGCTGTTAGTATATTTTGTACGTAAACATAGCAATATAATAGAAACTCTGCAGGCTCCATGTGATGTCATTTCTATAATGAAGGGATATGATCTCAAAGATTTTTTACATGTATTTCTTTATTTAAATCTCGATCAGTTGATGTAAACCATAGATATAATGAATGAAATACATGTAGGAATAAAAATCACTTAAGAAAAATATTATAAAATTACAAGCCAAAATTAAGTCAATATAGCTTGATCATCTGATGTGTGTTTCTTCTTTATACATGTACATGTAGTATGAGAATGAATGCTGTAAGAATTCAAAGTGTATTTGTGTAGATTTCCACTTGATGTTTGTTATCATACTTTCGAAGCCCATACATGCGCCATCTTCAGTGAGGAATGTATTTATATGTTCACTCATTGGTTATTGAAAACTTCCATTGTCAGTAATGATAACTAAGTACTATCTACTTTGCATCATAATCCATGTCCCTGTCTATGTTCCTTTTTCAACATTCCTCAAAATGAAGAATCCTACTTTGCACTTTTCAAGATATATCTGGGTTATTTACACACTTATCTGGAACACTTAGGCTTATGTATAAAGTGAGTTTGTTGCTCGTTTATTACATTTGACCATTCTGACATCTTATTTCCCTGCAATTACCCAAAACACGACGTTTGGATTTCCAATTTAAATGGTATCTTTACATCCAATCTAAATCGCATTTCACATCTCAGTACACTGACTTTTATGCAAGCAAATAAATCACAGGTAAATGTAGTTTTAAACTCAATTCAGGTTAAAACTTCTGAACATTGGACATGTTGGAAATCCCATGAACCTACAGTACAAACATGAGCTTTTAGCATGGACAACAAAAGAGGAAAATAGTAGACTACATACATGTATAATGTATAATACATCAGTATGTTAGTTTTTAAACATCAATGTTGTTATAAAAGCAAACAGGATCATAGATCTAAGTATCAAAGAAATTAATGAAATTCAGGGGAGGCGTGGGAGAGTGCAAGATTATTGGATAAATGAATACAAAGAAAAATGATATAATGCTTGTCATCTACAGTACAGTGAGAATTTGGATGAAGTGACTTTAAGGAGGGGGCAGATTGACTTTTTAAAACAGCCCAACAAATTTATCCCCTCATTTGCAACGCTAATTGTAGATTTCTAGTTTATTTACATCTCTTTTTTTTCAAGATAAATTCATGGATTAAATGTGGTTTTGCTTGCCCACAGCTTGTAATAAGCAGTCACTTTTTATATTCTTTTGACCAACATTAGCACACAGGGCACTACAAACCCACTTGCCTGCATGCCCGGGGCAATAAAATGAAGCTGTTGGGCAAGTAAATAAAATTGTCAGTTGCCCAAAAGGGCAAGGCCGGAGCAGCTTTTTCTAGTTTTCATCTACATGTACATGTACAAATTGGCATAGGCCATCAATTTAGGGCAAAGGAAATTTTGTTAAGGCAAGTGATTTGAAAACTTGGGAGCATCCCACGAGTCCGACAGCCCACGAGTCCGACAGCTCACGAGTCCGACAGAAATGAATATAAGCCTACTACATCGACAATTTTCAAAATGAGGTTCGAGCTAGACATTTTTACTTTCACGCTCGCAAGATCGACACTGACAAATTATTTGCTTTGAGCCCGACAGCACGCAAACAGACCTACAAGACCGACTAACGTAAATATAGTGCTGTCGGACTAATAGACCAATTTTACCTAGAGTCGGTCTCATTTGCAAAATTTATGTTCGGTCCTAATCACGTGCGTTTTCATAATTTTGTCGGATTAATGAGTTGTCTGACTCTAATCCGTTTTTATGTAATGTCTATTTCGTGCACCAATTATTCAAAATGTCGGCCTCGTAAGCTGTCGGACTCGTGGGCTGTCGGACTAGTTGGTAGTACCCGAAAACTTGGTTGCCTGACTGGGCAACCGGTGAAAAAAATTCTTGTAGCAACCTGATTCATATTAATAATTCATATATTTAAAGGCTTTTTAATAGACAGCTTTGTTTTGATGGAACCCAACGACATCAAATTGAATTTATGAATGATGGCATACAGTTCAGTGAGGCATTATTTTACACTCTACAAAGATCACCTCCTTTGGCCTTTCGATGCATTAGATGTTATGACAGTTTCGCCATTGAACAAGCGAAATGAATGCTACTTACAGTAGATGACCAGATATTCCAAGGGATTCGTTTTTGTAGGGTTTATAGAGGCTTGAATGTTATCCTTCATATTCATTAAGGTGATTGGTAATAACTGAATTAAAATGCTTGGTTTGCAGGCATTACGTGTTGCTAATTCGGGCAAGCTTTCGGGTTGTCAAGAGTATCGTGTTTTGAGAATTTTAAAAAATTTGATCACTTTATTAAAGTCATCAATTGCACCAACATATATATGTTTATGTGTATGCCTAAATATATTACCCCTTAATTTTGTGCATAATCAAAATCCTTATCCTGACCATCACACCCTTCCCATGTTAATTTCCATCGGCATGGTAACTCAAGACGGGCCGTGTACTGGACAGTGTCTCCGCAGAAAAATTAGTGGAGCTGTTGTCGGCCTTATAATGTATGCATAAATATGGACTGCCACAGACTCCACGCTGGCTCTTTCTAAAGTGTGGTCAAGTTTTATTGTGGGGGGTAGTATCAGATTTTGAAAGAGGATATTCAATGTGGGTAAAGGGGGAAGAGGGGGAAAGCAGAAAGCTTTCCAGACTCTGATATTTCTCCTAAGGAACTTGACTTGGCCCAAAAGAAAACAGGTATTGTGCACGTCTGGAATGTTTTCTCTCTGGTAGTCTACGTTTAGAGGCAGTTTAGAGGCTTGATATTGAAATACTCGGAAGCTGCATACAGTCTACTCGCTGACTTTTTGCAACGTCTTTCAATTTACACCAACTCTGAAAATGTATTCACTGACAATGAACTCGACTAGCATTTTTGCAATTTTCTGGTTCCTTTTGTCCTTCAATCTTTTACAACGAATCCTCGTGTAATATTTAAAATTTGATGTATGGAAGTTTTTTAATAAATTAGATTTGAAGTCCAAGTTCAAATATGAATAAATCTAATATAACCAGTCAATTTAATTAAATGTGATATAAAAGTCAGTATGCAGATCAGGAAATAAACAAATTGGTAAGTGTTTAAATACATATTGATTGACAAAGAAATATTTAATTGAATATAATTATAGTCCATAGTTAAGAATGAAAAACTGGTCGTAGAAATTTCATAGTAAGTGCACCTATGCAGTCTTTTATATGTACTCATTGAACCGCTCATAATCAAGACAATTAATTGTCAAGGATTCTCATCTAGTCCCCTGTAGAAATCATAATTTTCATCAAATGATCATGATCAATTGACTTGTCAACTTTTAAAGTAAAAATACAATGTATGAATATAGCACTGACTGAATCCGCTAAGGTTTATTTGATTCTCGGGAATACTATTGTCTTAACGCCAAAGAAATGGCGCTCAGAGCTGACAAAAATCAAAGCATTAATCAGGCAATGTGTTACATTGCCTTTTAAGCACAACATCAGTTTTCCCTTTTCTACATTTACTTAATGTACAACTAATCCATTAAGCCAACTATGTCTTGGGTTATACACGTAAAAAGGATGATGTCATTTCTGACAATTGTTGAGTGTGTTCCCATTCAAAAGAAGTAGTTGTTTGAGGATAGTCACTTTTAATGATTATCTACACCTTGAAGTAGGGCATAGCGACTACATTACGCTAATGAGAACACACCTCTAGTATACAAGTAACCACACAAATGACATGATTGATGTAGTATCTTGAAGGAAGGATTGTCTCTCAAATGAGTTTCCATAGGTGGTAATGTGGCAAACCACTGAATTTCTTCTGATGACACTGTGCCAATAGCCTCCTTTCAGATCTTAAGCATTTGTTTTTCTCCCATCTTATTTAACAGAGAAACGCCAGCTAGCTGATCGATAGGTATTGTCCATGCAATTATTGAAAGCTTTTAGTTTTATTCATTTATGAATATCTTGTGGATTTATTTGATAATTGTTGTTGTTGTTGTTTCCCCGAGTGCAATGATGATTCCATTATCTTATCACAATTGATTGAGATTAACAAATTTATTTTATAAGCATTTTTAGACTAAAGTCATTCCAACACATATTTTGTCTCAAGTGGGATTTAAAAGATGATGTACACTATATTTATTTCTCTCTTTTTTTGTTGGGGTGGGGGATGGGGGTACATTCTTAGTACTTTAGCAGTGGATCTGATCAATTTCAGGGAATATACTGTCCAACACAAAAAATTGATCTGGTCCTATTTATTCTTGGCTCCTATTCTTGTGGTGTGATCTATCTATAGAGTCTCCCCCTCCCAATCTAACATTTTTTGTTCAATTATCTTTGTTTTAATTCTCCCATCCTTTGGGAGTTTGATCTTAGGGCCATTGTCTTGGAATAACTTCTGCTTCTTACGTCACAGAAGTGGTTTCTTAGGTTTGAATAGCATTTCCCCTGGTTCCCTTTGTAGACCACATTTCAAGAATATGACTCATTCATTTCATGGAAGTGGATATCCCTGCATCCTGGAACCTCATACAGAGAAGAGTGTACATTTTTACATGGTCATGGATGTTTGAATGTTCTTGAAGATACCAAGTGAAATAACTTTCAGCTATTGAACTAATTATGCTAACATTAACCTCTATGACATGTCAAGTAACATATGGGTTAGAAACAAAATATTTCTTGTACCTATAAAGGAAATACTAAATATCTAGAAGAGACATAATGTACCTTCCATAAAACATCACGATGTGGTATGACAAGTGAAAATTAGATCAATTTTATATTGTAAAGTTTGTACAATTTGTCATATCCTTTGTTTTTCCAGAGAAGGAAAAATTAGACATTTGTCTTAAACATCATGGTTACTTGCTGCCTTGACAACCAGCAGCCATGGCCTGTTACTGTAGTGTTTAGCTTGAATCCTACATGCATTAAAGCAATACAATTTACAAATTGGTGTGCAGGAGGTTTTGTTTCAAGTTAAAGAAGGAGGACTTTTGGCCAAAAATTTGTTGCTTTGATTGAAAGCGCAAAAATCAGACAAACGGACTAAAAATAGTTCGAGCAAAAACGGACAACAAAAAAGAAAGTTTTGAATATTTGAAACAATCTAAAAAATTTGAACCTGCTTCACCCAGTTTTAAACATTGCAAGAGATTTCTATATTCTGTAGCAATTCCATCTATAATCCGAGAGATTGGAACTTTCCTCCCTGATCAAATGACAGAATCAATATTTATGCCAGATGCAGTATATGATGTGGATTCACAATTATTGTCAATTTAGTTTGCTTGAATTCTTATGTAGGTCTGCATGGTTTGTGTAATAATAACTGTGATTAATTCAATACATTGTAATACCATTTCAATCTTATGATGGCGAAAACTTTCAACATTGCCTGTAGGAACAAGAGAAAATGACTCCATTGCCTCGTCCCATTCCATCTCTCTTCCTTGTTATTTTTGTTTTACTTTGTGGTTTGATTGGGGTAAAAGGGGGCAAGTGGAGGCTTTTGTTCCACCATTGATGAGAGAGCCGTACCCACCCCTCACGTAAAGTGTGGTTTAGAAGGTATTCTGCTCCCCGCCATAAGGAATTTGGGTTGATGAGGAATCGGTTCCCTCCATCATCACCTTTATGAACATGTAATCAGTCTTTCTCAAGAGGCTCATGGACGCAGGGGCATTGACACCATACTGGTCTGCCAAAATTCAACAAATGCTCTATTACCCTGAAATCTTGACAAGTATTTTACAATTAGGTGCTAATATCCAGTGAAAAAGAGGCTTTAATGCCATAATGGAGCTAGCTGATCGGACTGTAGTTTAGATTGTAGCCTGATTTTAATCTTTTATGCTATTCACATCACTTGTTACTCGTAGAGCGCAACCCTATACCCTGAGCGAGTGCATGCGCTCTTTAGTTTGCCCATTGGTTCACACAAAGAGACAGATTCACATAAGCCCTCCATTTCACTTTCTCCGAAACGGGTTTATCGGAAGATCGGAAATCTCACGGAAAGGTAGCGTTGCATGTCACTAAGTTTAAGTTGGCTCAACAGAACAATTCTGGCAAAGGACTTATCAGAGTGTTTCTCTTGTTCAAAATCAAAAAAGTTTAGGAATCGATACAATCGGTTTAAAATTGTAGAAAAGTTCCAGCTGTGCTTACATGTATGATGCTGCTTGTACTTGAAGTGTGGGCCAAAAAATGGCTATTTTAGATACAAAATGCATATCGATATTGCCAGGTGATATCGCTTGATTAGGAGAATTTTGGAAAATTGTAACTTTGTTTCATTGACACTCTTCCCCAGGTAAATTCGAAGCAAAAATAAACTAGTGATAAATTGATGAAAAGACTGATCAAGGCCCAATTATCATACAATCGCAATTCCCTGTGCATATAAAAATAAGCTAAACTGTGGTTGTTTCATCCCCTTCCCCTCACTTTGTTTAAAGTAGCTTTGAACTGGAAACCCATATATTACCACCACCACTGTCTCATCTTGTCAAACCACAAATCTGATGTCGGTGGTTTACTGTGTAGAGAAGAATCTTAGGGCGTTGACTCCTTTAAATACTCCATGTTAACGTATCATTGGTCAATGCACTTACCTCAATCAGGACTTCGTCCTCAACATCATCAATGGAGTTGATAGAATTCCATTTCGAAGGAAACTCACCCACAGTTTGAATGATTTGTTGATATTGCACAGGGGTTTTTTCAAATAGCAAAGTAACAATGACTAATGATGCAGGATTCAGATTGAATATCCCCATTCAGACTTGAAGACATCAGAACTATTTTAGAGTTGTTGTATGCATCTACAGTATGTATGAATATGGTCAGTTTAAAATGGAGCTGGTTAACAGTGCTAAAGAGAGGTTGTATTAACATTTGGGGTAAATGGGGGTATTACTGTGATCCCTAGTACTTCTCTCTTGTGAGGTAGACCATTTCACGGACCCTGCGGGAGGAAGGGGGGGGGGGTGCTGTCTTTCAATCTGTGCAGAATCCGGCAGCAAAAGCATAATATTCATGTAAAGAAGATCTAGCAAACTTTTTTTTATGTTTTTTTTTTTAAATCTTATCTTGCTCTTCTTCTGCTGATATTGATTATTAGGCAGCCATTGAATTGATATCTACATGTATGTGTATTATACATTAAACTTAGATATGATCTAGCCATGTACTATCAGGTCTAGCAGGTATCCTATCGGGACATTATCAATATAGGCCTATTGGAAAAAGGACTATGAAGTACTATGTTTCTATTGATGGAACATCAACCGTAGCAGGTGTTCTCGATAACAGTATTTCTAAATCACATCAGTTATTACAAATAAACCTTTGAATGCTAATTGCCCCATCTACATGTACATTGCCTAAAATCAGCCTATAATTAAAAAATGCACATCAGACAACTCATCAACGCCATTTTTGCATTGCATGATATTAAACACTCAATAATATTAAGCTCTGCGTAATTAGGTCTGCTACACTCAATTGATTGAGGCATAATGACAGTAATTATTGCGATAATTATGCAAGAGAGAGTCAACAGATTCATCTGCATTTGTCCAAGACCTTAATCCTCACTGCTAGGCCATTGACCCTTTGTGAATCCTATTTATATACAGAAATGATATTCATGTTTAAATTTTGTGCTTTTTACATTTTGATATCTAGCTTACATTTGTTTGTTTGTTGTTGTTGAAGATGATTTAAAACACATTTCATGTCGGGTTAATAAAATTTTGTTTCCCAAAATGATTCTTCACCACATATTATGAACAAACCACAAAATCCTGTTTTCCACTCAACACCAAAATTATTCCCATCCTTGCTTGAGCACACAAGTGCTTTCATGAGGAAAAATCAGATCATTAATATTAGATAAAGAGTTGGACCGTTTTTACTAAATTAAATTGTAGCATAAACTTGGAAAGAATACACTGTTGAAAGAATGTGATATACAAATTAATTTCCATTGAATTAGACAAGGTAATTTTCTCATTTCGCACAGTAAATCTTTCAAAGACAATGAAATGTCTTTTACATTAATGTCAGGGCAGGGCGTTCGCCTCTGGTTGTGTTAATGTATTTGGGGTTGACTAAGCCACGTCCATCATTCACTAATTATCTTTCACTATTATGTGTAGGTGTACTTGGAAATGCAACCATTGCATGACCAGGCATTTCTCTGTCTCCATGTTGTGTCTTCATGTTACAGATTTTTGTTTATATTTCGTGACCTGCACTCTTGGAGTATGTTTTCTTATGTCTGTGGTATAGACCTCTGATATGACATGGGGATAGGAGAGGAGAAACAAAAGTATGTGCGGACAGGGGAGGGGGGCAATGGAGAGAGTAAAAGAAAGAGAGATGGATGTGAACAATATACTGGGAAAAGAGGGGAGGGTAATGTTGTGGGGAAAGGGAGATTTAGAAAGAAGAAGCATGAATGCAGAATAGAGAAAGGAAGTAACTAAACCACAACAGTAAGCAGTGGGCTTCCATCCATTTATGAAATGGTTTCTTTGTTCTGATCTTTCTCCTTTTTCCTTCCGAGTGCTTATTGTTTCTCTGAGACCCTTTACTTTCATTTACTCTCTCTTTGTCTCTCTTTTAATATATTGTTCCTTCCCTGCATTGTCCTGTCCAATACCCTCTAGTATTCTCTTTACAGTATCTTTCATTTTCAAGAGCATGTATAGACATGTAGGGCTATAAAATATACTATTCCACTGCTGAAACCCACAAAATTTGTCAGTCTAACCATGGTCTAATGTAGTGCAAGTTTGTAAAAGAACTTTCATTGCCTGTGATTCAAACGTGAGATATCATCTGTAAGTATGATTTTAGCCTTGAGGCATATTGATGGTGGGTCTATTGTTTTCCTTAGCTGAGAAGTAATATCTAGATGAATTAATTCATGAAATATACATTCAAGCACCTCTTTGTCATCTGATCATTGTCTAAGGAATTGTTTTTATGACCTCCTGATATTGATAAGTATGCAAAGAGGAGAAATGCAGCCAATCACTTCAGACTGAAATGCAAATTAATACAAATCATGAGATTTATTACTTAAAAATGATCTCGCAAAGCCAGGATCCGTCAAGACTTTTTTCCTAGATATGGGGGTCATTGAAGATGATGTAGGAGATGCAGCGACTCCTTGATAAAGAGTGAATGAGTGGTTATCCATAATATCTCCATGTTTCATACAGCGATCCACCCACTGCTGCCCTAGGGTATTATGTGAATTCATTGAGTTATCTTTAAAGATGAGGCAGGTCAGATTGCTGCAAGCTAACACTCCATACAGGTTAATGTATTCACAAGCCTAATAAAGAAGTTATGATATTGATCAGTATAATACACGTTGTGCATATCCCACTATTCCCTTGCAGCAGCAGGAGAGGCCTCATGCTTTCAACAAACTGCTCGTGCTCAATGAAAAGGGAAATGTCATCACTTTTTCTTTGAGGTTAATTGCTGTCTTATCAAAGGCCTGTATTGTTGTAATGTCAGGATCATCATGAAATTTATTTTTAAAAAGTTACAGCCAAAGACAAGAAGGATGATCAATCTCATTAATATTTTAATTTGAATAAAAAACCCTTTGATGACATCTTCTCAAAATAGAAGAACACATTATTCCATTATGGAGTCAGAAGGGAAACTAACATTTGTTAAATATGCTTTAGTTATAGTTACTGTATTTTAGGTGGATACTATCACAAATATTTCTCTGCTGGTGAAATCTTATCTTTAACCCCACCCAAAATGGATTATCAATCAGGATAGCAAAAGTTATTTACTGCATTCAAGAATATGAATTTTAACAAGAAAATCTCATCTGGTGATGTTGACTCCACTATCGTTTGAAATGCAAATTTTGGCATCAAAATACAGATTGCTATCTTAATGATACATTAAACATATTTGTAAGAGATTGATATCTTTTGACCTTCACATTGATGTTGGACTCTGTAACTGGTGTTCTGATTAAGGGAGAATTTATCAGATATGCAGAGGGTATATGTACATGTATGAAAGAAATTGATTTAGGGGAATGATTCATATTAGGAGAGATTTCACCTGAATACTGTGCTATCTAAAAAAAAAAAAGAAATGACCAAACCACATTTGATTTTTAGAAATAGGATAAGCCACTCTGTGAATATTTTTCATTGTATTGTTTTGAAAGGTAAAATGTCTTTTTCATTTTACAAGAGATAATGAGCGTTTTGCTACAGCTTTTGTATGATTTGTGATCGAAGTGGTCCCATTTGTTATTCTAATCCTCATCAAACTGGAACTCCTCTCTCGGGCTCCATCATTCAAAACCGCTCTTCAATTTTTCTCCCTAACTGCAGGCTTCTTGAAGAAAGACGGAGAGAAATGGGCCAGCAGAACTCCAGGGAGGGAACCCCATCCCCCATTCCATCAGACTCAGGCGTATCAGGAAGAGGGTCGTCCTCCTCACCGGCTCATCATCCTCATCTAAGCCATCACCGTCTCCATTCACCATCCCAGCAGACATCTCATCCCACCGCTGCCACCAGTAACACACACACCGACGACAAAGTGGAAATTGGTGCTGCTCCTGTGATGCAATCCTCATCAAACTCATCAGATTTTGCAGAATACAAGCACAAGCTTGAGAGGAGAAAGCGTAAACCTGCTGTAAGTATTTTATGTTGAAAAGTGACAACTTAGATTTTTGTGCATTCCCGATGTGAATACAGTTACGCTAGAGCTTTCTCCTTCAGAGGAACCTTACACACAAGCTTGCAGCCCCAAAACTGTGCGTGACAATGCCTTTCAACCGCACTCTATGGGTTTATAAAAATACCAAATGTCCCTCTTATTCATTTTTTTAATCCTCAAAATACACATCAATTTGGGAACATTCTTTTGATAATGAATCTTAGGGTAATTTTGAAAGCCATCTTCTCTGAATAAGTGCATATATTTTTTTCAAAAGAATCATGAAATTGAATGGAAGAATGTCATACGAGACTTTAAATTTTGAAAACCTCTTACTCAAGATAATCCATAATTCTTCCTTCGTGTTGTGAGCATTATAAGATATGATGAAGTACCAGAGCATCAATTAATCCAACCCCCTACTGACCGGCCTCAATTCCCACCCAAATGGCTTTTGACATTAATTTTACTGTGCTTTTTTTTCCCCCATTACATGTGCTGTACATACTATAAAAAAATTGCCCAATAAAAAAAGTAGTCGTGCAGATCTTGTCTTATAGAGTGTCAAAATTTAAGGCCTGAAATATAGTGATGTTTTGAAAAAGCTGATGGAATATATATCATAGTCCTATCATTATTTATTTTGTTGTTAGATCCTACCATTATACCACATGTTTACTTTAAATGTATGAATTTTTTTATGTATCTTGATTTATTTGGAACTTTTTAATTTGTTTTTTTTTTTCGTTACATTTTGATTTGATTGGAAATGAAAATAAAATTAACTGAGAAAAAATTGGAAAAAAAGGCTTTACTTGTGTGCCCTCTGGCATGGATCTAGCAGGTATACAGAAAAGGAAATTAATAAAATAGGAAAACATCACATTATTCAGAGATATGAGTGCATTGCAACATACTAAACCATTTTTTCTGTATTTTTCAGGCTGAAAACCAAGACTCGTCCATCAAAGTAGCCAAGACGGACAGTGAGAGTCAGAGGAACTTGGATTCTGAAACCTCCAAACAAGTGTCCTCTGGTCTGCCATCATCTACGGAACCTCTCACTCCTGAAGGCGTCCATGCTGCTACTTTGCCACCATCCATGGAACAGAAGGATAGGGGCATCCAGGATAGTAATGCTCAACGCCAGGATGTAATTGTTACACCACGCAGTCAAACCCAGCGTTCCTCGGAAGCCATTCATGGAGCCTGTGGTGAGGAGGCAATGGATTTGTCTGTTCGGCCTACAAAAGACTCATTCATGGAAGGTTTTGGAAATGACCATGTAGCGCAAAGAAAGTTACTTTCAGCTAATGATCGAGATCCGTCTCTTCCAAACTATCAATCTACCTTGAGGAGCGGAAGGGGTGCTGGGTGTGTAGGAGTGTATGATAGCTCGGACCTCTCTGATGGTAGCCTCCAATGTGTTTCACCGAGACCAAGTCTGAACAATAACAAAGTATCATCCAATGACTCTGGATCAGAATTTGACAGCTCTTCGGGGTCTCCAATGGATTCCTTGCAGCAGAGTGTGCAAGGTGGGGAAGATCCTGATGGTGCTTTGAACTCTCCAAAGCCTGGGAGCAACATGGGAGGCATTGAATCTATTGTGCAGAGATTGCATCACCAGGTCAAGTCAGAGACACCATCAAGATCAGATAGTGAAGATGAGAGCGACTACTACGCTGTCACATTCAAGGATCTCATAGCTCGCACCATCTCAAAGTGCGACCGATACGGCAAGACGCAACGCGGTAAACGTAAGCGTGCTTCCAGAACGTCATCAGAGCTGAGTGCAGCAAGGAAGGAGGAAATCATGGCAGCCAAGAAGCTCCTGGAGAGAGTGAGCAAAAGCAAACGGGACAAATTCAAGTTAACTATCAATTGCAGTACTGATGGCAGTGAACATGTCAGGAATGCTGCTGCTTCTGAAGCCATCGCGACTTTAGTGCGAAGTGTATGGCACAAGGAAAATCCTAAACCCATTGGACAAGTGATTAAAGAAATGGTTGCTAAAAGGCTGACAGGGCAAGAGGTGGAAGGAGAGGAGAATGATCCAAGGGGGATGGGGCAGGTGAAGAGGAAAGGACCAATGACAATTAAGGACATTTTGAATAGCAGGAGTGATAATATTGTAGAGGAATATGACAGGAGCCCCAAAGTTGATGGCGGTGACAATGAATTACTTGTAGTTTCTGATGATGGTGAGAAAGGAGGAATGAAAAGCGAGGCAGAGCTTGCACTGTCCGCTGCAGAGACTCTGAGAAAGCTAGCCAGGACCAATGAGAATCGTGATGAGAACTGTTCTGATCCTACTATGCCTGCAACAGACAAAACTAGTCAACAAAAACATGATGAGAATGCAGGCATGGAGAAGATCGGTGATGGCATGAGAGTCAAAAACAAATATTCCAAGGAAAGAGATGGCATCGATGAAGACGATGACACTGAGGAGGAGCAATGCATCGATCATGAGCAGAGGAAAAAAGCGAAGCGTAGAAGCAAAAAGAAAAAGCGTAGATGGGCGAAAATGTTTGCTAAAGGACTCAAAGTGAATGAAGATGAGACAGTTAGTGGTTTTGAGGAACCAGTTAGGCATAATAGCGAGGGGGACATGAAAAAGAATGAGAGCCAAGGGAATAATTGTCAGCCCATTGCTAAGAAAGATCCAGAGGCTCAGGTTCATGCGGTTGATCATGACCGTACCCAGTGGCCAGCTGAAGCAGTGAAGATGAAGGGTTCTGTCGCTCAGAATGTCGTTCATATGTCAGAGGATCTGGGTATGGCAACTATGAGGTCTCTAGTGGAGAAAATCCAAGACGACGACGAAGAAATAGATGTAGTCATGGAAACCAAAGAAATACCTCGTCCAAGTGTAGAGCGCAACTCCAGCCCAGAGATGAGAACAACAGAGAGAATTCCAGCTCCTAAGAAAGAGCCTCCCAAACCTGCCATTATCTCACACAGCATTTCTCAAATATTAGAACAGAAAGGGAGCATCAGCTCGACTGATGTTCGAAGCAGAAGTAGCAGTATCATATCATCTCCTTGTAACCCAGTCCATGTAGAATCTAATGCCGTGTACGAGCCCACTAGCAGCAATGTCACTCTTGGAACTGGAGCTCCAGGTGAGTCCGGTACAGCAGCAAGGCTTGAAAGCTCCAAGGAGAGAGTGGACCAGGAGAGTTCTGGGGAAGGCAGCCAAGGAGAGATCAAATCTATGAGTACAGCAACAGAGTTCCTTATCAGGATTGCTCTAATGCAGAACGAAGGCAATAGACAAGGGGTAGTAGAAACTCAATAACACAAAGTGACGCAATGGCTCTCTCTGGTTGAGGGATCCACAAGAGACTAATTAACTTGCTTTATTTGGTTACTCCCTGAGAGATTGCTTGAGGGGACCCATCAGGATCGTAAATACAATTGTTGCACCTATGGACAATAGCCACACCTTCCTACTGAGATATTGATATTTATTTTCCAGATTAATTAGTCCATTTCCATCCTGATTAAATCAAAATTTTATAATGTTAATTGTGATGTTGTAAACAAGTTCTACATTTCTTTGTGCTCTAGAAAGGTATGAAAAGGGCAATTTTTCCATTGTTACAACCTTATATCCAAAGGATCAAATCATGGTCTTAAAATTTTTTGCTGATTTCTTAAATTATTATTGTAGAAGTATAATTTTAAAAGGTTATAGAACAGAGTAAGGACACCTCATTAAAGCCTTACATGTTTTTACTACTATTGTTTTTGCAGTATTGCCTGTGTGTATTCGATAACAGGAGATATTAGAAAATTAATCTACATTTATCGGAAATAAATCATGTTGAAATTGTTCAAGAAGTTATTGTATTTAGTGCCAGGTACAGATTTGTACTTCTTGAAAATAAAATCTCCAAAGAGACGCCTTTGACCTTTTATCATAAGTCAACTTCAAAGAATTACAGGAGAAAATATTGGAGAATTTGTTGTAAATGATGTAGGAAATTTCTTTGTAGTTTGTCTTGTTGATAAATCCGTAGAATGAGAATTATGACGTGAATGAATGCCTTATAAGGTATGGTTGATTTGAATCATGACCTGACCTGATAAATAGAATGTAAATAGATGAAGAAAAACAAATCACTGTAATGTACAAAGTGTATCTTAAGAAAAATCACACAGATATACCAAAGAGATTGTGTATGCAGAGTTTCACTTGATAAGTATTGTCACATGGATGGTAGATGTCACATGATTAAGTATTTGTCACATGATTAAGTATTTGTCACATGATCAAGTTGTCTTGTATGAACAAAGATTGTCAAATTATTTGTCATATCAGGTTTATTGGCAGTCTCCTTTTTAATTATGTTTTCATGGATGTATTGAAGAACACATTCGTGACCAAAATTATTATTGTTCAATATGTCTTCAGTTGGATTTGGACAAGCATTGATCATAGCTTTTGTAAAGCTTATTGTGTTATAAATTATGGCAAGGTTTGTATATTTTAAGCAGTATTATTGGTTCCTTGTGTTGGACTTTCAAAGGGTGCTTTCGTTGTCCCATTGTATTTTTATTTTTTGCTTTTGTGGAAGTGTCCAATTTGGAAAGTATTTTTGTTTTGAAATTTGATTTCACATGAGGTCTGTTACATAGGCCTTAATTTTAGTGCTTCTGTTATGTAATAGTTTTAAAGAAAGGTGACATAATGTTTAAATGATGCACATATCATATGATGGCTAGAAGTTGTACAATAATGTTTAGAATATTCTCAATGGAGTGTGATGGAAATTTCTGGTTCGGAGAAATGACCAGGTGTTCTAATAAGGTGTATTTTAAGAAGTGTTGTTCACAGGCGTAGCCACCATGTAAGATACGTGAGAATTATATCCATATAGGTAATACATTGGTCTTGTGACCATGCATTCACAGATAAAATGAATTCATATGCCCATGGTGCTATCTCAACACATTTCACTCATATGCAGGTCTGAGCTTTTTATACAAGGGAGAAGTATAGCCAGTCACAAAGTGAGAGATTAATACATGTTGGAATAATCAATCTACCCAAAATTTTCATAGCAAAAATAAAAAAAGATTAAACAATGTAAATAGGGAGAATGGAGGCTATTTGTATAGTCTTGATGGCAAATGTTCTAATTGACAGTGAGAGAATCACGCAGCAAGAAATCTCTGCATGAGGCTAGTAGGCAAGGTGATCTCGGTCTCCACATCTAGTCAATTTTTCAGTCAGTCGATATCTGATGTTATTGGTGTGTGGGATACACTTCTTTAACATTTGGCTCTCTCAACTATCTTGCGCTCCATCTTCCTCCTCCCTATAAGTTCTCTTTCTTATCCACCCTATTCTCTATTTCTTTCCAAACTTTTCGTTTTATTTCTCTCCTTCATGTTATATTTCTCTTCCTCCATGACTGTTTTATTCCTCTCTGATTCTTTCCCTCCCTTGCTCGTGCTTTTCTGCTAATGAAACTTTTATTCCCATACATTCATGAAGTTTTTTCTCTAACCTCACAATTCTAATTCATTAATGTATTCCATGTGCACCGTCTTTAGTACACATTGGTATTAGCAAATTGTGAAAGAATGATAAGCCTTTTTGTTTTGAGTAAGAACACAATGTCATGGAGTTTCAATTTATCACAGGTGATAAGATCATGTAGTAGTTTTGATTGACAACACATTGTATATGTTTGTAAAGATACAGAGAAGGGATGGACATACTTGTATGTATTATTAGAATGAGAGAACGTTGTACAGTGCACATTGAAATATTTGGTGCTTTTGAAGCTTTTGAGTCGTTATGAAATTAGTTGTTCACTCCGTAGTATTTGTAATGCAATGGAATCTACTTTTACTGAAATCGAGTTATTTATATTGAAGGTGTTTTTCCCAGAAAATGGAGATGTTTGAAATTGACTTGTAAACCATTTCAGTGGAAATTAACATCTTCTATAAGGATAGAAGGATTGTGTAGCACTAGCAGTAATAAATCATGTGTTTCATAATTTGGATACATTGAAATCAAGTGAAATATATATAGGATGAGAGTGTTATTTTAGATTACAAATCATGTCCAGGTTTGTTTGTTGAGGAATGGTTTCTGATAACAGGCAGCTATGAGCCACTTCATTTGACTGCCCACATTTCATGATTGTCCCATTTTTTATCATGCATCATTGCATCTGGAGCTGGGAGGTGTTTCACAAAGTTACGAAAGACTGTAAGAAAGACTTTATGCTGACTGGTACCAGTTCTTGTGCTGAATGATCGAGAATCCTATGCGTATCAAACTCGTTAACGTAAAGTCTTGCGTAAGTTTAAGAATGATTTTGTGAAACACTGCCCTGGTAAAGATGACAAATCAATGATTTAGAGCTCAGATGTTGCAGAATTCAAGTAAAAGACAAAAAAAAAAAAAAATCATGAAAGGTTATAGATCTAGACCTTCCAACCATTAGGAATTTTGAGGAACTTAATATGATGTTTTGTCTATTTTTCATTACCATTTCAAAAGAGTTTTCCTAATTTTCTTGATAACATTACTACACAGACCCAGTGGAAACATGGTTTCTCTCCTTCTTTTGTTTAGCAAATCATTCCTCTTTTCCCGATATATAGAATGGGAGGCGTGTAGATCCATGAAAGTAAACTTGCTCAGTATTTTATAATGCATCATGATTCTTGGGTATCATCATTATCAGTATGACAACTTTCATGTCCTGCATATAGATGTTCTCAACAATTTTGATGAGCACATGAAATTAGTTGTGTATTGTGGCAACATATTAACTGTGAGTATCATGTTTAATGATTAAATAATCTTCTGAATCATGTGGTGCTCTGAACCCAATCTTATCAGTGATTCCAAAAGCTTTCAACAGAGGGAAAGTATAATTATTTATTGAAGGTTTGATGAACATCCATTCATTGCAATTTCTTAAAGAAATACTATTTATTTATGACTTACAAATAGAGTGCACCATGCCCTTTTCTTCTGAAATACCTTTGAAGGAAATAGCCAGTCATTTCTATTTATTGAATATCCATTTTAGGGGAGTTTCATATTTGAGATGAGATGGAATTTTTTATTTGTATTTTCCCTGCATTTTTCATTTCTTTATGACAGATTTTTAAGGAGTGGTCCAAAATTCCAATATATGTATAATTGTATTTATTTTTTTCAGTCTCACATTTCTTGTTTGTTGCAGACAAGTTTTATTCAAGTATAGGTCTACACTTTTGAAGATCAGTCTGGTGCACAGACAAAGACATATAAATTGTTATATTTGTTATCTTACCACACAAGCCTTTCGATGCAAATTATTCAGATATTTTTCCCCTTCAATATATGATATTCACTGTATTAAATTCGGCACTCAGTTGGGCAGAACTCAACTTAAAAACAAAATTAAGAATCCGATGTAATTTAGATTTTAATTATAACAGTCAAGTGTACACATAATTATTTTGTCTACACATAAGTCTGTGCAATTTGGAAAATTACCTTGTTAATTATAAGGGGGCTGGAATATTAAAATACATTTTTTTTCAAAGAGTTTAAACAAGTTATGTCCCCTCTTCATTTGTTGAATCAATGCATTCAACATGGATTAGACCATACATCAGTGGATGTAAATTATTAAATCACATCATCAGTATTACAGAGTAAATTCCTTGAATATCTTGCATACAATTTGCAAATTCATATAACAATGTGATTTGTTAGGTATTAAGACCTGAATTTAATTTTCAATCTCAACGCTTTCTAAAAGTATTAGTTAAATCGGGTTATGTCCATTTGGAGTAGATATATTTCAAATTATTTATTGATGTATTTTTCACTTGGTTTTAAAAACTCTTCTTGTCCCTTGATTTGTTGATCGCAGGGATAACCATTCTGTGCTAATATCTTTTAAGTAAAAATCAGAGAAATTCAACATTGTAAAAAATGTTGTGGCATATATGTATTATACCCCATACAAATATATTTTTGATGTTTTCATTCTAAATCATATGTAATGTTCATTGCAACAAAAGGCTTGAATAGCTTAACATGTACAGGCCAGATTGTATCATATTTTTAATTTATTATTATTTTTTAACAAAGGACAGTGTTTGACGGTGTGTAAACTGCCTGGGGTTTCAATATACATTTTCCTATTTGAAGGTCCCCGACCTTATCATTACGGAGAAAAATGAGGGAGAAGAAAGATTTTAACAGCTTACGAACAGGTATTATGTGCCATAAATGTTCAAATTTATGTCAGAAATATTGTAAGTTAAACAAGTACCTGTCTTTGCACATACATTTGTTTGTTTTGTAATCCACTATTGTCGTGGTTTCTTTCATGAACTGTAATATTTTCTAGCTCAGATTGATTAGTGATGGTTTACAATAAATGGTGTACATACACAAAGGCAAGAAACAGAACATGTATTAAAAGGCAAATTTCAGGCACCATGGAACGAAAAAGATGGGATTACAAAAGTTGTTTTCTGTATGATATGAAGTTTAAGGGATCAGAAAGATTTTCATGATGGTAAAAAGAAAGAAAAGAGTATTATGTTGTCTTCTGTTTCAATTTTTGCCATCTTGCCTTTTAAAAGATTTATGATTGTTACGAATAAACGAGACAGAAACTTGTTCTGATCACTAAAAAAATTAGTACTTTGTTTGAATGTTTGGATTTTGTTAGTGTATCTATTTTGGTGCATGGTGTGACAAATGTTTGATATTTTCAATCATATAGTTTTTCACGAAGGAAGAAGAGGTTACCAAATAAAAGTCTGTGCATGAAAATGTACCAAAGTTAGATGTAATATTATCCTATAGCATTGTCACAAACAACAGTCAACAAATGTTTGACTTAACGACACATAAGAAATGTGCACCAAATCAAAGGACCGTTCCACATGTCACAATCTTCAGCTGCCGTCTTGCTCATTCAACAAATGAATCCAAAAGCATATATGTAAAGATCTATGCTCGCAATATCTACTGTAAGGCTGCAAAGGCTAGAGCTAAATAATGTGACTTGTGGATTAGAAGGTTCTTTGGTTCAGCAAACATTTTGCTTGTATCATTGAAGCAAGTCAAATGAACCAAAGTAATACTTTGTCCGCATTTGCTACATTTTCATCCACATCATTTTGTTTGGTAATAACTTGAAGGCCAGTGGTATTGATTTTTAGAACAATCAAAACCAACAAAACAAAAAAATAATTCCCTTTTTTTAACCCATATCAACGGGAGATTGTGTACATAATTCCTATTACCTCGTGGAAAGTAGCATTTTTTTTGCTGTCCCTAATGCATGTGTATGAACAATATGAAATAACACTGAGCATGTTCATACCAGTAGATCGTCATCTGAAGATCATAAGGATCACATACGTTCCAAATATATCATTATACAGTCTAACCTTGTTAATGAGGTCATTGGGACCAGAGGAATTACACATACCTCTCTTTATTGAAACCTTGTTATATCAGGGTCAAAATATTATAAAATACAAAAAGATGGGACCAGGAAAATTATCTTGTTATAACGAGAGCTTGTTATATCAGTGCTCTTTATAACAAGTTTGACTGTATCTGAGAATTTGGTAAGCTAGACTTCTTGCAGACAAGTGGTTTGCCTTGATGCCAATCTATCAAAATAATTGTCATAGCTAGAAAGATTTTTACACCCTTATAAGGATAATTTTAAACAAAAACATTTGTTCCTTGTCTGTGAAAATAAATTTCAGGAAAGATAACTCTGATCAGAGAAAATTGGTACTGGGTATACATTTAGGAATGAAACTGAGAGAGGGAATGAGAGAAATAGGAGAAAGTGAATCAAAATACAGTCCAATCTTCTTATGAAGAGCACTGATATACATGAACAAGCATGCATTATAAAAAGTTATTTTTAGGGCCTCTTTGTTTTCCAATGTATTGAGCCGAGTTATCAAAGTTTTTAACACAAAGAGGAATTTTTGCAGGTCCCAATTACTGTTCAACTGTGTGTAAGAGAGAATATACAGTCAAACCTCATTAAAACGAGGTCCTTGAGACCAGAAAAATTATCTATTTATATCGAAACATTATTATATCTGGGCTAAAATACAATAAAATGCAATAAAAGACAAAAAGATGGGACCAGGAAAAATACCTTGTTATAATGAGATCTTGTTATATCAGTGCTCTTTATATACTGAGGTTGGACTGTACAAAAGAAAATTCATAAGAAACACATCATAGTCAATTAATCTGATGCAGAAATTAAATACATATTTTTATTGGAAGGACTTTGCACTTTAATGAATATAAAATCGGAACTGTTGCAATAATTATATATTACTAATAAAAAGCAGCTCTTGATAACAATTGATTTAACAAAGTTCAAGTTAAAATTGACACTACAACTAGTGATCATAGTACGGAGAATTTCAAGACATGATCTTAGGTGGGAATTACAATACATTACTAAGCAATAACAAACAAATAGATCCACAATATGGATACTCAATTATTATTCTTACTATATTTAATATTTATTAATCAATGGTTTAACGGCAGTACGTTAAGGTCGTTAAAAATAAATTGTTAATTATCTTTAGATAAATATCATCACTAAAATATTACGAAATTAAAAATTCTCTAAATTATATTATGTGTAAACATGTTTTACTATAGACAGAAAAATCTGACTCTCGGAGGGTTTTTTAAAACAATTTCTGACCTTTGGTGGTGCCCCCTCCAGAAGAAGGATGCGTAGCCAGGCGGTAGCCTCAGCGGAGCAATTTCTGATCGAAAAAGACCCGTTTTATCGGTCTAGTTATACTACTACTATGTTGTGTGGAGACAACTATTTCAGTTATGAGTTTAAAAATCCATATTCAAAGGGCCATTGAAAGAATTGGAGATATACATGTATATTTAAGTTGGAGCATTATTTTATGAATAATGATAAAGCTGTGAAAATGTTTGAATATCTACATTCCTATACACACAGATTGTAGATAAGTAAATTGTCCACAGAGATTATCGTTGCAATGTACATGTAGTAGTTGACAACACTCTCATTTTAATTTTAAAAAAGAATGTTTCACAAAAAAATCAATGGCGACGACGATGATCCTTACAGATGATAAATATTTTGCTCATGGAAGGATATTCAACAGGTGTAAGCAGCAATATGCTAGATAATGTATAATTTGTACATTTGAAAAGTGGTCACAGTAAAATTTCTAATTCTCAAGAAAAGGGAGAGTTGTCCTTATAATAGCAGCTGTCTGGTCGACTTACCACTTCAAAAGCTCCATACAGATGAGGGTGGCTGTTTCCAAACCTTCCTCATGCTGTATTATTAAACAAAGAATAAATGTACTAAATAATGCCCCAATACATGCTAATACATGTATCTCACGAAAAAAAGCTAACTGAATATGGAAGAATATCTCACATGCTCAAATTCCTTGAGTTCTCAATGGAATATACGCATACATGTTCATGCATCATCATGCTAGTTAAAGTATAATGTTGCCATTAAGATATGGTAATTCTGTCTAGACAATACAATAACTTGATTTCTCATATCTAAGATGGACATACATTGTATATATGTGCCGATACAACAATTAAAGATACATGACTTGTTAAGTTAGACTTTTCCAGGTAAATGCTGACTGCTTGTGATTTTTATCATAAAAAGAGCAAGTTAAGTGTTGATATTTAATACCAATTTGCAAGACCATGCAATTCATGATACATGAATATGTTGGACTTTATTGTGCAAGTCTAAGATCAGCTATAGCACATTTTAAGTACACACATTTTTCAATAATATGCCTTGTTCAAGTTCAAGATGACTGCACTATTAAGAGTATGCTCTCTACATGTAGCTCAGGTTACATTTTTAAGGACAAATCTAAAGCAAGTGCATGTAATATAATTCCTAATACCTGTAAATCTACTGAAATTATTCTGATAGATTAAAATGATGGTAAGAGCTTAGTGGCGCAGCCCAGTTTCATCAAGCATATATTTTGGGCAAGCCATCACTTGTGCAAGTAGGTTGACCCATGTAAGCTTTGTGTAACAAAGATACTCTTGTGAAAATGTAGGATTTTATTGAATAGGTTCTGTAAGAATGTGTATATTAGCTGAAATTTTGTTGCTGTTTTGCTGAATATTTATAGCCGTCCTTGCCAAATTCTAACCTCTAATATTTTGGCAGCATCATATACATACTTTACAGACAATGCCTCGATTATTCAGTATATAAGATGTCAAGAAAATTTCAAAAGGTGTGTGATATGCCAAATCCACTCCTTTATCACAAACTACAAAATAGAGTGTTCCAAGCCATTTTGTCACAATCCACCAATAATTGAAGAAGACGACGGTGACAAGTCTGATACAATGATAAATGTGCCGATTCAAACATACCAACCAAAAAATGAGATTCTTTACATTCTCTATCCTCATTTGCTTTGTACGGGCTTCTCACCTATATAGATACATGTAAACAAAATGAAATCAACACCCGCCAACACCAAAGGCCTGATCAGATACACTATGTTTGAAATCACAAATATTAATTATCTAATACTTTGATCGACAAGAAATTATTGGTTATGAAGAATCACTTGCACATTGCGCAGTGTATCATCCAGGTAGAATGCTGGATACACGCTATTACCATAGTGCTCTCAATCAAAACAAAGGCTCTAGACATTGATACCACTTGGCAATTGTAAAACTCACAGAATACAATATTTGGTTGACATCTAAGCTAATATCTAAAAGGCTTTAGAGTCAGCTAGAGATTTCATCTCCACATGAAAACATCACTACAATGAATATGATCCAACAGGTCCTCTTTGAAAGAGATTATTCTAAAGTCAGCTGTCTATTGGAAGTGCTAGGATAACTCGACTGCGAACAATACCATCAACACTCATAAATGCAAGTTAAGAACCGCGGATAGTGCTATGCGTTTTTCATGTAAATGATTCGTGCAAACCTGGGTACCCACTTCTAGTGAAGGGGCATTCGTAAACGAAGTAAATCTGGACAATTTTTCGTAAATAATAAATATTCCATGTGTAATGGCTTCTCAAACCGGAAGTCACTTCCCAAGCTCCAACAGATCGATATTGTGAGTTATTGTCGGTGGTGAGAATTGGGAATTACACAAACCTTGAAGGGTATAAGAGGCACAAAATAAAAAAATTATCTAGTTGGTAAAATGCATAAAAACAATAACCCTAAATCAACCCTAATAAGATCTGGTCTGGGTGTCAATCATGAATGAGCTGTTTATTTGCTTCCAGCTCCTAATAATAGTAAGCAATATCATGTCAGATGAATTTATTTGGGTTAATCTATGCACTTAAACAATTTTGACAAATATTATTATTTCTACTTCAGATACCCTTTAACATGAAACATATGCACATGTTAGCATTAGCCACTTGTATCTCCAGACTGCATACTTCTGAGCTCAGCGAGCTTATTTTCTAATTTCCAAACACAATGGTTAAACACTGGCTAAAAACACAAATGAGATACTGAGCATTAGGAATCGCTTCATTCAATTGTCTTAAATCATAACAATAACTGGTGCAAAATTACTGGAAGATGGCGTTTTTTTCAATGCTTGAAGTATGAACACTGGACTAGCATGAGTAAATGTGCCCAAAATTATACACTTCAGCTTTCCTAGTACAAGTACCTTTACAATGTATCTACAAAAAGCATCAATCATGTATTGCTTTGATTATAAGTATGCTAAGGCTACAAAATTTGAAGGAAAACTTTTTGCCTGTACAAAATGTATAACAATGAATGATTTACATCATAGCACAAAAATCTTGTTTACTATGATTTACATCATAGTACAAAAGTAAATTACGACTGAAACATAACATATAATAAACACATGTAAGCACCATAATAATCATACATGTAAGACATAGAATGAAGCTTATTGACGATTCTAAATAAGACACAATTTGATTGTTCACAAGGCTAAATGATACATACATATACCACTGTGAGCAAAAAGGAAAAAGGGACTGGGACAAAGCAAAGAACTTTATTCGCAATACATGAAGCTTCATGTCCCAAATTCTTAATCTTGTTCAACATTTTATCCCAAAAATTTAGAAGGATGGAAATTTCATTTGTGTCCATCTAGCTGTTGTTAATGGGGGTTGCTTACTTTGTTCCAGGCCTTTGTTTCTTCTGCTCACAGAGTATAATTGATTCACTCATTATCAATGTGTTGACTCTGAAATAAATGAGCATAAATTTGAAACATGATGGACAATATCTTTGATCCTACAGTGGCAGCTGCCTAGCAGAACTGAGTAATTACATATTATGCAGAGATGCCAACCCTATGGAACAAATCGAGCATTAGAATTAGACTAAGATCACTGATTTCTATGGAGACTGAATATACCATTGGCCTACACTTGCCATATAAAAGATTGAAGCACTTGCCCATTTGCCATAGCACTAAAATTGGCCATTGGATAGCGTCTATTAAGCTTGAATGGTTATCTTAATTCATGACAGACTTCTGGTGAGTTGACATTATTTAAAACATGGTAAAAATGGCTCCCCGGCTGATTCACTGTGACACGCCAATGATATATCCAGTTTCTATAGAGATCAGTGACTGTGATTGAATAAATCAGTTTGAAACAGCTTAAATAGAATGTCTTAGTCAAGAAAGGGAGCAAACCTATATTTGACTAAATACTGTGAAAAAAAACCTTTTCTGTGAAGATATTCGGTCACAATTCTTCAATCACATCGATTTATCACATTTCAGTTTTACAGCTAGCTCCATTCCATGGGGTTGATAATTCTATAACAAGATGACGAAAGCAATCAAGCATGTATCTTAAAAACAAAATCTAATGCATGTATCATGAACATCAAATCATGAATTGTGGTGATTCTTGAAGTGTTATTCCATCATTTACTGTAGGAAGCAGAAAACAAATCTGAAGAATAATTCAGTTCAAGTACAAAAAGAGACCAAATTCTTAATTCTAATTCAAGTCTTCAAGCCCTTATGTTGAAGGCGTGATTCATTGACAAGACAGTATAATGATTGAGTTCATATCACATAGACCATGATGAGTATCAGTAGATGTAACATGAATAGCACTTTGTATAACCATTACCTGCGAGTAGTACTATGTACAGGCAAGAGAGAAGCATATATCAGTCAATACTGCAGTATATACAATTTTACCACAAATACTTAAACATTTTAGCTGCTCACCATCATCTTGACTGGATTGTAATTGTGAGGCCTTTGAAGCAAATTTAAATTTTAGATTTTTTTTTGATGAGCAGTGAGTAGATAATGAATACCAAATATGAAGCAAAAACAAACTCGCAAAGGTGTTTGTTCTATTCTAACCTCTCTTTTAGAGTATAGTATTTTGCTTGTACTCAGATTGAAATAATTAAAAAAATGACAAAAATTGGGAGTAATTTTCAACTTTCCCCAAATTATTTCAAAGAAGACATTAATCTGCATGAGAAGCACAGGAATAAATAGAACTGAAAAGTAGTTAATAATACATATAATGCACATCAACTGAGGCAAGTCACTGAAGTTTCATGCCAAGGTTTTTTGCCCCCCAAAAAGGACCATAAATGAGCGACAGTCATGCAAATATGTAAGTACAGCCCAAGGCCTAAGGTCACAAATAGCGCATAGACCAACACATTGTTAATTGAATAATATATGTATGTTGTACATTCACAATGCTTCAAAGCTCGATAGTCTATCAAGATTTGTGCTTCATAATTAAAATTTGGGAGTCTGAAGCAGACTGATGAGCAAGATTGTCACACGCTCTTGCCAAGGTAGTTCAAATTCTTAACAGTTTTGTAATTGCTCTGCCCCAGTGGTACATGTATACGCACACGACCGATAGAAAGCGTGATCCTATCTTCGTACAGAACGCCAGAATGTTGAGTCTGCTTGGGGCTGTGCTCTTTTTGCGGTCTGGCAACAATGGAAAGAAAAGAGATCGATCGGGAGGATCTAGTGCTCTCAAAAAATTGTTTAGAATCTGAACTATTGCCCAGGCGGAGCAAATTTGGGATATTCATGCGGCCTGACCGACAAATACTGCAAAATGTACTTAAAAACCTTGGCAGGGATACAGCAGTAATCTGCTTCAATAAATGTGAACTGGCACAAGTTTCAAGTTAGTAATGTCCATAATCCAGAGTAGGCATCATGCTGTAGAGTTGAGATGGATCTAAAGTATGCATGAGCTCTCTCTCATTTGGCACTGATGGCTTCGGCTGAACAGATGGTGCTTGCGGTACAGGAGGGCTTGCTGGAGCAACAGGTGCACTTCTCGTTGACTTGGAGGAGCGCTGACGATTTGCAGATGGCGCTTTACCACCGGACTCCTCCCACAGGTCAATGCCATGCTCCTTTTTCTTATGATTCTTCAAGCTGACGTTATGCGTGAAAGAGCGTTCACAGAGGTTACATCGATAGGGCTTTTCCCCTGTGTGCTGTCTGCGGTGAGCAAGCATGTTGTGGAACTGAGTAAAGCCACGTCCGCAATCAGGACACATGTGAGGCTTCACTTTCCTGTGGACAAGTTCATGTTTCTCCAGTCCATGGGCGGAGAGGAACTTCTTACCACAGATCTTACAGTCAAAGTCCCGTACACCTGTATGGCAGCGCATATGGGAGCTCAAGCTGCACTTGAACCGGTAGGCTTTACCGCATACATCACAGACATGCTTGAGGACTTCCCCTAGTCTCTTTGCCTGGTGCACTCGAACATGTGCCCTAAATGCCTCTTTGGTAAACATTTTTCCACACTCTTGACATAGACGCCGCTCTGCATGCACAGCAAAGTGAAAATTCTTCTGGCCAGGTCGAAACCGAATGTAGTCATCACACTGCGGGCAATGAACAAACGTGATGGCCCACCTGTCGATTTCCTCCCACTCTTTGAAAGGTTTTGTTTTCTTTCTCTTTTTCTTTTTCGTTCCAGTTTCATTCTCATCATCTTTCTCCTCTTCATCACCTTCTTCATCCTCATCATTAGTTTTATCTTCAGCCTCTTTATCCTCATTACCAGACATAGGCTCCCTTGGAGGAGGAGGTTCACTCTCTTGTTGACCTTCTCCTTGCTCTTCGCTGTCAATTCTGTTTCTTGAAACACCATCATTACCTGGGTTTGGTGTCTCATCAGTCTGTCTGATGCTCATATCAACATAGGTGCTTTCCTGCGAGGGGGCATGATCAACGCTCATTATGTTACTCCCCTGTATAGTGTAGTTTTCTGTCTGCTGCTGCTCCTGCCTCTGTTCTCCTCCATCAATACCCATTTGCATGTTCTGCCCAAGTGATGTGATAACATGAGGGTACTGCCCTCCACCTTTACCCCACTCTCGACCGTCTTCGTAATGCTTCCTGTATACAGCGGCAGGATCATAACCACGATTAGGTCCCCAAGACTGTTCCCCAGGCATCATCTGACCTGATCCCAAAGGTCTACTGTACATATTGCCTTGCATCTTACCCCATTCATTTGAATAGCTTTCATGGAGATGCCTCTTAAACGGAGGCATCATCTCAAAGCGCCTTGAGTCTAACACATCCTGCCCATAGGCCATTGTCCGATACATGTCGCTCTCCGCCATCCTGCGCTGCTGTTCACTCTCCTGCATAGATGAATGTTGTTCTGGCATATGACCAAGGTCCTCGTATTGTTTCTCAGATTCCTGATAAGGCTTTTCTGAACCTTGGAAGCGTTTCTCCGCCTCCTGTGCATCATTGGAGTTCTCCTCACTTCCATTCTTATGGTTGTTCAGGTCCTTTGATTTGTGGTATTCTGAATGGTGGGTCGATTCGAGATGCGTCTTGAAGGCAGTGATTCCGTCAAAGCGTAGGCAGCAGATCTTACATTCGTATCGTCTTGGAAGAGCATTCCAGTCAATGTTTCGTAAGGTGCTCATCAGTGATGGTCTCCTAATATAAAACAAAGGAGACAAAGATAAATGAAAAGATTTGAAATTGGAATTGGAGTAAGCTTGTCTTACTAAACTGTTTGCACAGTAAATAAAAAAAAAAACATGTTTTGTAATATATTCCAAGCAATATCAGTTCAGTACATTCTGATATTATTGGGTAGCCTGACATTTTCCTAAGGCGATGATTGCTAAATTTCTAATTTTCTGCCATGCACAGGGTTAGTGTTAGAATTAGGGTTGTGACAGTGTAACGTTATGCTTCAGAATGAAATGAGAGTTAGGATTAGGGTTAGGGTTAGGTCTGACACTAATCAGGCTTATTGCGTATATTTTCGTCTAGAGCAATTGCCATGGAACCTATTATTGTTTATCCATGTAGACGGTCGTTCACAATCCATCAGGCTTTTAAAAAGATTTTGAAAATGTTGAATGGTCCACTTGTTTAGATCATTAAATCATTTGCATAAACTGAAAATAAGACCAAATGTCATTGATGCATAGAGGTAACTTTGCCGTTATTGCTTATAAACTGATAAGTGTTGTTCCACAAACCTTCCACCTCGATGTATTCTTGGAGGTCGTGGCTTCTTGATCGATGTTATCACTTCAGTCTTTGGTTTGGGTTTACGTCCTCTCTTCTTTAGTACTTTAACAGGTGGCTCTCCTCCGTCTTTTTCCTCCACTTTCCTGACCTTGGGCGGTCTCCCTACCGGGCGCGATGACTTCACAGGCTTGGCTGCTCTGGGAGGAGAATTGGTTTCTATCAGCTTCCGAGGCTTTCGTGACTTTCGCTTGTTTCGCACTGGATTCGATGGCTAGAAAGAACAAGAATAGAAAACAGACAAATAGTTACTGAATGCTACCAGTACAGACTTTGCATCAATGCAATTTTGGAGCTACATGTACACGTGATTTAAAACTTACACTCTGAATTGAGAGCCTGTTGAAATGATTCAGATTACAATAATTGCCACAATCAATATGTTTTGGGGCATAATGTTAAAATGTAATCTTGCACTAAATGGTGTCAATATTAAAACTTCTTTGGAAATGTTTTACCAGAGGGATTCCAAGCTCTGTATGCAAAGAGTTAATTTGTTATTGTGGTGGCACAATTTCAGAGTAGCTAGGATGATGTTGGAGTGAATATTTTCCTGTCCCCTACCTTTTATCTGAAATTACTTTTGAATAGACTAATTGGCGAGATCATTCAGATAATTAAAGACAAACAAATGTTTGACAAGCATAAGAAATGGACAAATGAAAGTCTTTCTTTTCTCTATATCTTTTTGTAAGTAATTATTACTTGTAACTCTTTTGAAGAGTGATATGGCACTTAATTAATTGATAAACGGTAATCTCTGAGAGAGAAAATACATTTCATTTGACTAAATCATCAAAGCATGGCTCCATCGCAAGTACACACACATGATTTGGTAATTTTAAAAATTTATCAAAATCAAGCAGTCTGACTTATGTTATTACATGTATACGATTTAATGAAAAAAATAACAAAGAATGCAAAAAAGGAGGTCATACAGTTACTACCAAGATTGAATAAAGCATGCCATAAATCCTTCATTCCTGCAGTGTGGCTATGTTTGTCATATTTTCAATTTTAGCTTTTGGGGGCACTAAACATTGATTTTGCTCCCTCATATATTCTCAGCATCATCAATCCTTTATGTACCACCTAGAATCCAGCGGTTGAAATTTTTAAAACAAAAAAATGGTATACAATGCCTTTAACTTCATTAGAAACCTGTAATAGCAGAAATTTGAAGGGTAAATTTCCTAACCTTATATGCTCCAAAGTCTGGATCTTCATGAGATGGATCATAATCAAAATCATCCTTCTCTTCCTCTGGATCAAAAATATCATCCAAGTCATCATCGAAATATCCATCTGCCCATTCTTCAGGCTCCTCCTCAATCACTTTCACTTGCTTGGGCTTCTTCGTCAGGGGTTCAGATTTGGAGACTTGTTTTTTCTTGCGCTTTTCAACCTTTTCTGGTTTAGGGGATGGAAGGAACTGCTGAAAGTAGGTCCTATCCATGCTGTACAAATGGAATAGAGAATATCAAAGTAATTTAGAGAAATACAGTCATACAGTGGAAAAGAAGTCCTGCATACAAGCTCTTTAAAGATATAGTTCACTTGACAATTTTCAAATGCCTATTGTAGAATTTTGTAGAATTTTATTGACTCTTTGACCACACCTCGAGGTATGAGAGTACAAACATCCAAATATGAAACATTAATACAAGATGTAAAATATATACAAGAAAATGACATAGTAAACTGGACAACAATAGAAAAGAATTCATACAAGTAGAATGTAACACACTGAATACATAAACAACTGTCAAACAGTAATAAGCAGATATAAAACTTTATTAATATCTAGAAACAACTACTGTGAATCATAAACTAATGAGCTGAAGCAAACCAATCAGGCCGTTTCACAATTCTTCCACTACCGGTACGTACGGGTCCGACTCTGCATATTTTCATATTTTCATATTTTCATATTTTTAGAGATCTTTAAATACAGAAATACAATCAAAGTTGGCCCAAATAAACTTTTGGCTGTCCAATAAGAGGATTGTCATAATAATAGGTGTCTCTCGGTCATAATGGACATTTCGGAATTTTGTTTCGTTCTTCTTTCTGTCATTATTGTTTTTGCCTTGTATATCTAAAGGTGCCTCAGACAGTCAAAATAGAATTTGAAAGTGTTTTTTTAATGTAGTAGAATATATATAATCACACGTCATCCAGTGTACAATATTTGGTTGTGAATGAAAAGAAAGATACAGTCAACCTTGCCTAAGTTGACATTGCTTGAGTCAAATATTCATCAAAGTCAAAGGCTGTTTCTATTTGTACTGATTGTATTGATTTTACCCTTTGTAAGTCAAACTTTCTATATATCGAAACAGTTGAAATATATTCACCTTCTGCAAGGTTGACTGTATATGAGACTTCCATAGGATCAGGTCAGTTTGTATAGTACACCAACTAATATTTTCAAGCCTTACCACTATAAATATACTGGAACAATTGCAGAATACCCCACCATAACGAGGCATAGACACAATATAGTCTCCTCTCATAGGCTTAACTGTGTGTTGGGTATTCTGCAAGAAGGCCAATAAACTCAACATCACAAGGTACAAAATTACTTTAAAAAAACCTACTGATTCTACTTCCAGAACAGAACAATATAATTTTAAGATAAACTTACTGATCCATCATAATCTTTGCGAGTTCCCTGTCTCCTTTGACCGCTAGATTCTCCTTCCAAGCGTCCCATCGTCCAAGCTGCTTGCCTATCCTCAACACCCGCATCTTCACCTTGCCTGGCTTTGCCTTGACAACAGGTAATCCAACAAACGTCTCCTGAGAGGCCTTCGGGGAGGAGCTACGTGTTCTTAGACGCAGTTTGATGGACACCGGTCTTTCTATGATCTTTCCTTCATCACCATGCGCCAGCTGCGGCGATTCTTCCACAGCTGGTAAATCTGTAGACTGTTCTGCGTGTTCCTGTTGCTGTTTCCGTTGCTTATTCTGCGCACCATATCGGTGGAGATCAGAAAGTAAATGTCCTCGTTGTTTAGCCTGGAAGCGAAGACCCTGGATGTCATGTTCGATCTTGGCTACAAGCTTTTGAGTCTCTTTTATTCTGTCTTCTTCATCGATATCGTCATCGTCCTCTCCTTCATCTTCCTCATCTTCCTCCTCCTCATCATCCCCTTCTCTTATAACATCTTCCTGATCACCATCATCATGAGTTCTATGACTGGCTTTTGGAGGATCAAAGCTACCATCTCTGCTGCAAGCTTCGTTGTGTTCACTTGGCATATAGTTTGTTTTTCTTTTCAGTTGTTCACTCTAATCGGACATCGAATGGCCCAATCTGCTTGCAGCTTTCTCCCGTCTATCATTCTGAAAAAAAGAAACACATATAAGATGGATGTCAAAGATCAGCAGATTTTGTACAATCCTTGTACAAAAACCAAACTTACAATTTATCCAGATGAGTGTCAAATGGCATATGAAAACTTACTTGATTTACAATTGCATCTCTCAACAATAAAATCCAAACAGCTTCCTGGTTTACTTTTATCTGACAACAACATTTAGTACATTGATATAATACTGTACCGTAGCTTCATCTTTACTTTTCATTTAGGGAGCCAGCAAGGCTCCTAAACTTTATTTTTGGGGAGCCTGTATAAGTTTCTGGGAGACCAATTTTATCTAGTAATTTCATAAAAATTGTTGTATAAAAAAAGTTGGTGAACTGGCCTCGCTTGCCAACTGATTTTCTAAGGAACCCCTTTCAGTCTTGGGGACCATTTAACATCAGGCTCCCTTTAAAGTAAAACCCTGTGTACACATAGGGCACAAATAAGGTAGATGTTTATTAGTGCTGATATAATGCCGCATATGATTTATTTATGCTTCTCATTAGGCCAAAATATGATTAATATTTAAAATTTGGAATGTAAGTGCTTTCCAAGATCACCATTATAGGATAGATGCTAATCTCACCTCAATTTCTAAAGAATCCTCTTCATGTTCTTCATCTGCCTCACCCCCCGATGAACCCGATGATGATGAAGTGAACTGGGCTTCCTCTTCATTCTCTAGCATCTTATCATAAACATAACCTCTATCCTCTGGTTCCTCCTCCTCCTCCTCATCATCATCATCATCCACATCTTCTTCTTTTATCTCTTGCTTCTCATCATAACCTCCATTTGGCCGCAAAAGAGCTGAGGAGAGGTCAAAGGTTGACACAGGATCATGGTACCCCTCTGGTGATCCCACACTCACATCTGGAGGAGTATTCATCTTGCTCTACACTGGAATCAAAAGATATCATGGATTAAAAATGTGACAACAACTCAAGGCTTGGCTATTTTGATACCTTGGAGCCTATACAGGGACTTACCCAGTGAAAATGATCAAACATACCATTGTATATCTACTCACATATCTTTTAATACTGTCTTTTGGATAATGAAAATTTAAAAATTAACATTTGGCATATTAGAATTATAAACATTCATCTGGAGAACAACAATGCTTAATTTAAAATGTATTTCAAACTTAGAGCTTGAATGTTTAAAACCCTCAACTTTAACATGATAATCAATTAGATTTTCAAAATAATCTATGTTCTAACTACATTTTAAACACCTTTTTAATGCCATTGAAAGTTTGTGGGGATTGGTTTTAATATGTTGTTACCAATAAGCAAATTATTCATTTGGGCCTCAGATACACTCTAATTTGGAAGTTTCTAGATCTATCGTACAATTCTTGATATATTGATATCTAAAGATCTATAGGGCACCGTAACAAATTTGCGGCTCCAATTCAGCAAAAGTTTAGCACAAATTTCATAAGAGAGATATCGTAATTTTTTATGTAAAGCAATTTTGCTATTGATTTCTGCACAAATAAATAAGGATTAGAGACACTTGTAATCAGTAATATACTTTTCAACAAACATGCGGGTGCCTGGACAGTCTCGTCATAGATATTCTTTATCAGTCCATTTTCGGTAATCTGATTGGTCAACTGGGACAGCATCAAACCAAAGGGATGAAGTTCTACTAAACGCCAGCAAACTGCTCCAGGACTATGTAAAGTATATAAAAAATCTCTTCAACTCTTTGGAGTACGAGTTCTTCTTCACCCAAGCAGTACTTCTGCCTTATGATAACAAGATAAATTGCTGCTACACTCTTAGTCTTATTCCCGACAAAATTTTAGCACAAATTCATAGAATGTGATGTCATCATTTTTTTTAGTGATCATTGTCTTCGCCATAGACTTTCCCCATAGATAGATCTTGCCTTGGACCTTCCTAGTGTAGTGCCAATTACGCAAATTTACATGTACTTCAGGGGGGGGGGGGACAAAAAATGTAAACAAAAATCAAAAACCAGACTCCCCACGAAGAAGTAAGTTTGAAGCTTTCAGACTACATTTCAACGCATATTTCTGTCGGTACCATACATGTCCAGTATTACCATGTTGTCTGGTAACATTTCGGTGTAATTTTGACGCTTTTTAACCATGGCATCCATGCCATGTTTTGCTGTATGGTGACTTCCTCCTCTGCGCCAGGTCCCTCATCTACGCCTCATTGACATATATACGCGATGTAACTCGCGCGCTCGATGAAATCAAGACTTTTTCCTGAAAATCTCCAACCGCGTGTAAAGTGAATGGGACGCAGAGAAGGGACCCAAATATTTTGAACGGCAAAAATGAGAGGGGTGTACAGTGTATATTTCATCTAAAATGACATTGTTCCTGGTCAGATTTTACTGACATATTTCTCACGCATGATCTTTAGGATATTCGTGATAAAAAATTGAATTGGATATATTCATTGCTTCATGCTTTTTTCAAGCTGAAAGTTTAGGTGCGCAGACGTGCGACCTCCCATCATACTCTGTACTGTAGTCATCGAAAATAACAAAATCATGATAAACAATGGCAAAAGCAAAGCCTGAAGCAAAGATATATAGATACTTAACTCCGCCTAGCTTGTTCGGTGCTAATGCACTTTCGTATCCAGCAAGTTTTCATCATCCAAATTTCATCAAATTACATCAGAATTATCAGCAAATGTTGTTTATTTATAATATTAGCTAGCATCTTTCTCACCTTCAATAATGTCAATTAAATTAGGCTGTGTATACCGCCACACGCGTGTGGCTGTATCCAAACCCTTGTCTCTCGGATACAGCCAGACGTTTTGAGAAATTAAAATGCTTATATCTCATGAATGAAGTGATGTGAAATAATGATAATACTTTGGAAATTTCTATTTAAACAATATCTATGCATAAACTCTGTCAAAAACCCCAAATAAATCCCCAAAACGAAAATAAAAATATGAGGTTTTTTGTTTTTCAAACGATGTCTGTAATGAAAGACTATTATAGGATTATCGCATGACACGGAGTTGTATAGCGAATGTGCACTGCATCGAGGTTTCTTCTGAGCATGCGCACTGCGCACGAGCCGTAGGCGAGTGTGCAATGTGATGTGATAAGAAGAAACCGAGATAGCAGTGCACATTCGCTATACAACGACGGGAAAGTGCGATAATCCTTTTTTATAAGATGGCTACTCAGAGTGAAAAAAATAATTGGAATAATATAAAACTGATATTCGATACAAGGAGTTAAAAATGAGTGAAAACCGAGAAGTTTTGTGTCGCAATTGCGGGCCAACTGCCGCTGTGTGACTCGGTGATTGAGCTGCGCTGCGTGGAGCCGATCTGCTGAGTGTGCGAGACAGCAAGCTGATGTTGTTGTGATGAAAATGAAAGTAGTGGCAGACCAGTGCGATAAAAAGAACGTGAAATTACATTTTCATTAATTTTTTTTAGTTTAACTGATATTCCAATGGAATATTTTGATTAAATACCTGTATTTAGGTGCAAGTTTTCTTGAACCACTGAGCGCATGCGTGCCACGGGTTCAATAGTCAACTTTTTTTCCACAGAAATGAACGGGTGTTCCAGCGATGCACATTTTCATTGAATGATCACGTGGTACGATTAGACCAATCAGCTGACTGAAACTGTCTAAGCCATCTTATAATGAGCCCTATTCACTTTGTACATGCACGCGTGTGGCGCTATACACTGCCATTAAATTATGATTAAGTTCAAGTTTAATCGATGAATCTCTAGCGTTCGTGCGTCATGTCGTGTTCGCAAAGTCTCTGTAGGAAACTGAAGTTAGCAGCAAATTTCTGTCATGTTCGGCCGGGCCTGTGATTGTGATCAGAAATTTGGCGCTAACTTCAGTTTCCTGCGGCGACTTCGCGATAGTGAATATGACGAGCGAACGCCAGAGATTCAACCGATTAAACTTGAACTTAATCATAATCAATTATTGAAGGTGAGAAAGATGCCAATATTATTAATATTAATAATAATAAATAATTTTGATAATCTTGATGAAATTTGGTGTAAAAATTTAAAAATGAATAATGAAAACCTGCTGGATACGAAACTGCATTAGCCATTACCGCCGCTTGTTCTTCTTTCTAGCACTATACTAGGCTCATTTCTGCCCCTGGCCTAGCTAACAAAAGTTACACCCACGGGCCCACGGCCCCAGGCCAAAGGAAAGAAGACAATCCCAACACAGACGCTGCATTCACCTGACCTGACCTGACCAGTCACCCTCCGAGTTCTGTCACTCACTCACTCACTCACTGAGCGGAGTGCTCGGCTTTCATTTTCAATGAAAATCTACATCTTCTCTGAGCTAACTATTAATGTAATTGATACTTTTTTGCATGCAGGTGCAACTACTAGTGGCTAAAAAGGACTACTCACCCTCGATTCATCAAAATTTCGCCTTCCCAATGATTTTCCACTCGGTTTTTCTTTCGACTTCGAGGTCGATTTCTCTTCCATAAAATCTAAACAATGCGCACTTTAGTGCCACAGAGGGCGGGATTACCAATATGGCGGCGCCCATGGCCCAAAATACGAGTGCTTCAATCTTGCTGCAAAAGGGGAGATAAAAACGTCAAGGAGCAATATATATCTTCAAATTCTTACACATTTGTAAGTTACAAAGTCAATGCTGCTGTATGCCCTAATACTGATTGCTGATCTGTTAAATATGTGGGGTTTTTTTAAGTTAGTCTGTCTCATCTGCGTTTCTTGCACTTTCAGCGTAACGTGAGTGTGAAGACCGCCAGCGGAGCCCGGTCCATTCGACGTCAACTACCGCTACACACGCGATTCGCGCTAGGCTGGCGGCAATTAATCGCAAGCTCGAGACTCATGCAGTCTCAGTCAGACTCAGGGTGAGGAAATTTCGCGGGTAGTGATCATCATCATCATTGGGTGATGAGCAAATAAGATGAAAATTAGGATGCTAATGCATTTTTGGGCCCCCATTTTTGTACCCAGTCGTGCACCAGCATGTGCGGAGCCGCGGAGAGAGTAGTATGCAGATGCCTCATTCTTACAAGTTACACCAGCGGCAGTGCACGCTGAATACAAAAGTGCATTAGCCATTACTTAGCATGAAAATTGGAACCCCGAAAATTTGGTTATTCTGGAATTTAATGGCCGAATTACATGTATGTCATGTTGCTATACAAAAGATGTTGGTCGAGACATGCGCTGGCGCAGGCCACAGACTTTGCCTGATTATTTTGTAATTATGTTAACCATCTGAGGCTTCTGCAAGTCTTAGGGGGTGTTGCTAAAAAGTTGCAAATGATCGCAAGTTGCAGTTGATCGGAAAGTGCCAATCAAAATCATTGTTTCATGCGCGTCTTGTTAAATGTGCATACTGTGCGTGAATGAAAATGCGCGTTACGATTTGCAAAGTTGTAGTTGATTTTGAACAACACCCCATTGACTCTTAGACTAGAGTATCAGTCAGCGACAGTGCACATGGATGAAGTGAGCAACATGAAATAATTATTGTAGGCTCCTCAAACCCAAGATTACTCAAAGTTTTAAAGATGTGCAAGTTTTAAAGAAAACTGCTCATCTCATTCCCAATTTAATCGTTT